>LGRX02035852.1:0-22472 GCA_001247695.2 Cymbomonas tetramitiformis
GCATGGGCCGCCGAGCTGTCAACGAAAGCATGGGCCGCCGAGCTGTCAACGAAAGCATGGGCCTCCAAGCTGTTGAAGCGCATGTGCCGCCCAGCTGTTGAAGAGCATGCCACGCCAAGCTGCTAAAAGCATGCGGCACCGAGCTGTTGAAGAGCATGCGGCGCCGAGCCCAGCTGCTGCTGAAGGATATGATCAACCTAGCTGATGAAGATGATGCACCACCCGGCCAGTGAAGATCAGAGCATGCGCCACGTCGGCTATTTTTGTGCCATCTGACTTAACCGATGTTTACGTGCCTGTGCTTCCTGCATGGCACAATGCTCTGTCAGCCGCTGTTCCCACTACTCCTACTAGCTGTTTTTTGGCGCTTCCAGAAGCAGGAAGTTGCGTCGCTCCTGCCCACCTTCAGGATGCGCACGCGTTCGGCATGATATCTCGACCATCGCTCGCGGGGTCTGGTGCCTTCTGCATGATACCTCGACCATCGCTCGCGGGGTCTGGTGCCTTCTGCATGATATCTCCACCATCGCTCGCGGGGTCTGGTGCCTTCTGCATGATATTATCTCCACCATCGCCGCGGGTTCGGTGCCTTTCTGCATGATACCTCGACCATCGCTCGCGGGTCTGGTGCCTCGGCATGATACCTCGACCATCGCTCGCGGGTCTGCGCCTTCGGCATGACACCTCTACCATCGCTCGCGGGGTCTGGTGCCTTCTGCATGATATCTCGACATCGCTTCAAGGGGTCTGGTGCCTTCTGCATGATATTCGACCATCGCCATAATCTGGTGCTTGCATGATATTCGACCATCGCTCGCGGGTCTATTGCCTCTGCATGATATCTCGACCATCGCCGCGGGGCTCCGGTGCCTTCTGCATGATATCTCACCACGCTCGCGGGGTCTGGTGCCTTCGGCATGATATCTCACTCATCGCCGCTGGGTCTGGTGCCTTTCGCATGATACCTGATCATCGCCGCGGGGTCTGGTGCCTTTCTGCATGATATCTCGACCATCGCTCTGCGGGGTCTGGTGCTCAGCATGATATCTCGACCATCACTGCGGGGTCTGTGCCTTCGGCATGATATCTCGACCATCGCTCGCGGGGTCTGGTGCCTTCTGCATGATATCTTGACCATCGCGGGGTCTTGCCTGGTGTTGATAGAACCACACGCCCGTACATAGCCGGGCAATCTTCGCTCATGCGGCTGGGTGCGTCATCTGTGCAGGGCAGACCACGGAACAGACTTGCAAAGGCTGGGGCTCGCGCGTCGTGGGTGCAAACTTCGGGTTGAAGATCGTGTCCACGGGAGGGATGGTGCAGCACTCTGGGGGCCGGCCGTACATATATGAGATCTACTGGTGCGTGAAGCTCGGACCCGGGGGGAGGTGCCCGGGATACACCGAAGCGGGAGATGGGGAGGGTTTAGAGTGTTCCAGGGTGCTGACTGCTGTCCAACATGGGCAACAGTATGCGACTGCCACCTATAGGCCCCCCTTCCTCACCCTGAGCAGCATGGTAGATGATGGGCTGGCTTGGTCCTCCATCAGGAATCCATCACTCGGGGGGGCAGCGGGTCGAGGTCTGTCTCTTTCTGACGCGGCCGGAGTCTGTGCTCGCCCCTTCTGGCTCCGCCTTGTTTGTTTGAACGTCGCGGCTGCAGCGCCAGGCCTTCATCCCACTCAGACGCGCGCGAGGTCTGTTTGGGCACGCACTGCCTGCGGAAACAAGGGCGCCGGTGACGGTGCAGGGCGTGGTCGCGGGCTCAATTGGCTCGAAGTGAGCGGTGTTCTGCGTGGCTGCTGTCACATGCCGCGTTTCTTGCTCGATGCTATGCAGCGCACGGGGCTGTCTGGTCGCTGAGTGTGATTGCCCATTGGACAGCAGAGCAGCTGCAGGTTTGCCTTGATTGGGTGGAGTGGAGGTGGAGGCGGTGGCGTTGTGGCGATGTGGTGACCGCCACATGGCGCATTTCGAACTTGTTTGAAACGCTCCTGAGAGTCTATGGTTAAGGGATGCAGGTATGGCCAGCCAGCCCGCCCCTCCGCCTCCACCCCCCCACCACCCTCCTTCGCCACCACCCCCACCCCCACCCCCACCCCCACTTCCCCATCACCTCCACCTCCCGCCACCACCACCCTCCTTCACTTCACCGCCCCCACCTTCACCACCCCTCCTCCCCTCCTCCCCTCCACCACCGCCTCCACCGCCCCCTCCCTCCTCCACCGCCCACCACTTCCCTCTCCTCCACCGCCGCCCCTCCCCTCTCCCTCCCCCGCCTCCTCCACCTTCGCCTCCCCAGCCTCCTCCGCCCCCACCACCGCCCACCACAGAGCTGCTCACAACAGGGGCGGAGGTGGGTGTCGTGCGGCTCGTGTGGACAGGCTCAGCGAACACCACCTGTTTCCAGCTGGAGCATCAGCCTCTGTCGCAGGCAGATATTTACACGACAGCAGGCCCGACCTCGCAGAGGTGGAGCTACCCTGACGGCGTCATCACCTTGCCTCTCTTTTGTGGCTTCCAGTGGAGCGGCTCCGACTCCGGCACCGACGGCTCTCAAAATGCTTACACACTAAGCGGCACCATCACCTACGAGTCGAATCCTAATCAGCCCCACCTGTTCAATGGCACCGTGGAAGTCAATTACGTACGCTCCTGAAACCCCACCATCCCACAGACCCCTCCTACCCCTCCTACCCCGACACAGCGCCTGGCTGACGAAGCTGCCCAAAAGCTCATCACAATGCGCTTCTCGTTGCTCTTCAGAACCGCGAGATTTCCCTGCCAGGACTTCAAGAGATTCCCCTGCCAGGACTTCAAGAGACTCTGCCAGGACTTCAAGAGACTCTCCTGCCAGGACTTCTCGAGATTCCCTGCCAGAATTTCTAAGAGACTCCCCTGCCGGGACTTCAAGAGATTCCCTGCCAGGACCCCCTCGAGACTCCCTGCCAGAACTTCGAGATTCCCCTGCCAGGACTTCAAGAGATTCTGCCAGGGACTTCAAGAGACTTCTGTCAGATTCAAGAGACTCCTGCCGTAGACTTCTCGAGACTCCCTGCCAGGACTTCTCGAGACTCCCTGCCAGGACTTCGAGACTCCTCTGCCAGACTTTCGAGATTCCCTGCCAGGACTTCTCGAGACTCCCTCAGGGACTTCTCGAGACTCCCTGCCAGGACTTCTCGAGACTCCCCTGCCAGGACTTCTCGAGACTCCCCTGCCAGGACTTCTCGAGACTCCCCTGCCAGGACTTCTCGAGATTCCCCTGCCAGGACTTCTCGAGACTCCCCTGCCAGGACTTCTCGAGATTCCCCTGCCAGGACTTCAAGAGATTCCTGGCTTCCCAGTGTTTGCAGTGCTAGCTAGTCTTGGCCTTGGGGTGCCCCCTCAAGGTGTTTGCAGTGCTAGCAGCATAGTACCTCACTGTTTGCACGACGAGCCCGACAATGCCAGCTCATTATTCTTGGGAGATGGTGGCGTATTCCGATGTCGCAGGCGCCTCCACCACCCCCGTCGCCGCCCCCAACCCCCAATCCACCACCTCCACCTTCACCACCTCCTCCTTCGCCATCACCACCTCCACCTTCTCCACCTCCCACCTCCCCCACCTCCCACTGCCGCCCCCACCTTCTCCACCTCCCCGCCCCCTGCTCCCCTCCCCTCCTCCCTGCCACCAATTCTCTCCACCTTTCCCACTCCCCCTCCACCCCCCCTCCATCACCTCCTCCTCCTCCACCGCTCCACCCCCACCATCACCACCTCCACCAAACCGCCATCTCCGCCACCCCCTGTACCACCACCCTGCTCCCCCACTGCCCTCTACCTCCTGCCCCCTCCACCTACTCCTCCTCCGCTACCACCCCCACCCCCACCGGCTCCTTCACCTCCACCCTCCGCCTCTTTCCCCGTCAACTCCACCCCTGCCACCCTGCCCTCTCCCCCTCCTCCTCCCCGCCCAATCCTCCGCCAACCGGGACGAAGTACTATCACTGGAACTCTCGGATTCGACACCTTCTCCTCTGCCGAAGCCAATGACGCCCTTCAGGCCGAGCTCGTTGCCACACTCGCAGCCTACTCGGGCGTCAGCACGTCCTCTGTCACCATCAATAGCATATACGATGCCGCCGCCCCTGGCAGCCCTGCGCGTGTTCTCCTCCAGTCCTCCTCCACCACTCTTGCTTGTCACAGTGTCACCACCGTCTTCCTCGCCTCGGACGTGGCTGCCGGGGCAAGCCCATCAACCACGCTATCGACGCTGACGAGCTCCCCGAGCAGCGCGTTCTCCTCGAGCACAGATGCGCGCCTGTCCAGTGCGGCGGTGCAGTCGTGGAACTGGATGGGGGTCCGGGAGCGTCTCAGCAACCCATTCGCCGGCGAAACCTCACCAGCTACTCCCCCCAACCCCAGCACCCCTGCTCCGGGGACCCATGCTTCCCAGGGGTGCTGTGTGAAGATCTGGTCCAGGTTGCCTGGGGCGACCCGGGCTTCCGCTGCATGGAGTGCCCGGTGGGATGGGAGGGCGACGGGATGCAGTGCGCTGACCTGGACGAATGCGCCGCGAGCTGGAACGGCGGCTGTGACAATGCAACCGAGTGCATGAACCTCCCTGAGGGCGCCGGGCATAGCTGCAGCCCATGCCCGGCAGGGTACATCGGCACCGGGGAGGCGGGGTGCGTGGATCTCAACGAGTGCCTGCTGGACCACGGCGGGTGTGACTTCCGCACCGAGTGCATCAACACCGTGCCTGGGCACCGATGCACATCCTGCCCCGAGGGGTATGACAGCATCCCGGCTGCGGGAGATACTGCGGGGATGGGAGTCGGCGTCGGGGTGACGTGCGTCGACGTGGACGAGTGCACTGGCGGGCCGAGCGCGAGTGGCTGCGACCCGCTGACTGCATGCGTGAATGTTCAGGGCGGCGTCGGGTGCGGGCCCTGCCCGGAGGGGTACCTCGGCGATGGATATAGCGGATGCTGGTGGCCTGCAGACTGTTCTTCGAGTCCCTGCGACCCGCTCGCCCTGTGCGAGGACGGCGGCGGCACCGTGGTGTGTGGGGCTTGCCCTGCGGGGTACGCCGGGACTGGCGACACGGTGTGCACAGATGTCGATGGATGCTCGGCCGGCCCGTGTTTCGAAGGCGTGGCATGCGGAGACGTGCCCGCGCCCGGGGTCGGGTACACGTGCGACGACTGCCCAGACGGCTTCTGGGGGGATGGGAAGAGCTGCCTGCAGGATCTGTGCGCACGCGCCGCCGCGCCGTGCAGCTCTCTGGCGAGCTGCAGCATGCTGCCCTCCGGGGTGGCCTCCTGCGGGAGCTGCCCGGCAGGGTTCCTCGGGGACGGGATCACCTGTGACGACGTGGATGAATGCGCCGTATCCAACGGTCTGTGCGATGCCATGACCCACTGCACCAACACGATCGGAGGCCGCGAGTGTGGGCAGTGCCCTGAAGGGTACCTCGGCAGCGGCTACACCGCCTGCAAGCCCCGCACTGGCTGCTCCGAGGCCAACGGCGGGTGCGCCACTACTCCCGCACAGTCTGCACCTCTCTGGGTGATGGAAGCGCATGAGGGGGCTGGGGGCGCGGGGGAAGTGATGAGGGCACACGGGATGGCCGGAATGAGTCAGTAATGGGGCAGCCAGCTGGGTGGGGGTGGGGGGTGTCTCGGCCATCTGCCCAAATTGGACTCCGGGAGTGCCCGATGCGAGCCCGAGAAAGGGTGTGCACGACCACCAAAAAGGAGGTGGGAGGTGAAGGGGCGGGCGGGGCGGACGGGCGTGACAGGTGCTGGACCAATGGGGTTGATAGCGTGACGTGTGAGGACGACGGCGCGGAGCTCGTATGCGGGGAGTGCCCCTCCGGGTACACTGGCAATGGGTACGAGGGGTGCATAGACGAGGACGGATGCGCTCTCCCCGACCTGTGCACTACCGCCTGCCTGGACGTTGCTGCGCCTGGCTTGGGCTACGAGTGCGCGGCGTGCCCCGCGGGGTACCTCGGGGACGGGCAGGGCGAGGCCGGCGCGCTGCCGGGCAAAACTGGCTGTTCCGAGAATCAG
The DNA here is from genome assembly GCA_001247695.2 of Cymbomonas tetramitiformis. Taxonomy (NCBI): domain Eukaryota; kingdom Viridiplantae; phylum Chlorophyta; class Pyramimonadophyceae; order Pyramimonadales; family Pyramimonadaceae; genus Cymbomonas; species Cymbomonas tetramitiformis. The sequence continues at coordinate 6,057 of LGRX02035852.1, forward strand.
TGCTTCAGCGCCAATGGCGGATGCGACCTCAAGGTGAGCCGGCTTGCCTGCTTCCACTGCTTGATCCCGGCGCCGACGGCAGGGTGCAACCTCAGGGCGATGCGTCCGTGGTGATCGGGCTCTTTCTTGTAGCCCCAAACAGCAGTCACCGAACCCTCACCCTCCACGCGATCCACGCGATGTGCTATTTCCGCCCACCCGAGTGCAGTACAGCAACCTCTGACACCGCCGTCACCACCCTCGGAACGGCTCGAGCGGTAGATTACCCTGGCATCAGGGCAGGTGTGTTGCTGGGTGCCGTTGATGCAGCACGCCATTATCAACCCCGTGCCGCCGTCAGGGAATCCGTGCCGGGCAGGGCGCTCTCCGCGCCTTACAAATCTCCGGGGGCCGCATCAAGGGTTGTGGAACCACCGAGTGGGGAGCCGAAAACCACGTCTCTTGATAGTAGTTTCCATATTCAAGATGAAATCATGTACTGGGCTGAGTATTCCGTGATTCCATACCCCTCAGCCGCATCCATTGGCTCGGGCCGCACTGGCTTGTCGCGTTTTGTAGGGGGCAATGCATCAGGCTTCTGACACCAGAATCGGATTCCGCAACTACGGGCATGTGTGATTCGGAACTTAAACAGCCCCCCCCCCTCCCCGCCTTCCCACACCCCAATGCTGTTTCAGGTGGCATGCTCTAATGCCCCGGAGGCCCCAGGCGGAAGGGTGTGCGGCGCCTGCCCTGCCGGATATGTCGACGTGAACCTGGATGGCAGCGTGTGCGAGGACGAGGACGGGTGCCTCAGAGACCCATGCTTCCCAGGGGTCTTGTGCACCGACCTCCGCTCCCCTCAGGTCGGGCGCATCTGCGGGGCGTGCCCGCCCGGCTTCCAGGGCGACGGCGCGGAGTGCGCTGACGTGGACGAGTGCGCGGCGGACACGGATCCGCCGCACGGGGGATGCTTCCGCGACGAAGCAAGCGGCGTGGTGACGGCGTGCGCCAACGTGATGTGGTCCATGGAGGCGCCGAAGGGGAGGGTGTGCGGTCCCTGCCCGGAGGGGTATAAGGGCAGTGGGGAGACGGTGTGCGTGCTGGTCACCACGTGTGCTATGAGTAACGGTGGGTGCTGGGCGGGCTCCGGTGAGTATGCGGCGTTCTCCACCTCCTGCACCGACCTCGTGGGCAATGGCACGGAGTGCGGGGCATGCCCGGCCGGCTTCGAGGGCTCCGGGGCCACCGGCTGTGTGGACGTCGACGAGTGCATGACCGACCCCTGCTTCCCTGGTGCGCACCCCGCCGCACTCTATCCGCATCCTGGAAAGCTAGGATGGCTGGCGCTGCGGCCTGCTGGGTCCGCTGGCTGCCCCCCTTCCCCCCCCCTTGAGCCGACGGCACGGCTCGTCCGCTTGTGGGCTCAGTCCCGGCGAGAGGCGGGCATTCACGGCGCGGGAGATTGTTGGCCTTAGGCGCTGAGTGCATGCGGCCTGGCCAGCAGCTCGACTCCCAGAGTGGTGCTCCAAGCCGGAGCTCTCGGCGCTGGCCGCACGCAGCGCGGGGCTCCACCGCGGCCCGCTTCGAAGGAGCACTTCAGAACAAGTGGCGCTCAGTGCAGCACATTCCGCCACCCCGCCCTCGCCCTCGCCCAGCCCGCTCAGCATCGACACGCGCCACTGCACTGGAACGATGAGAAGGCCTACACACAGGGCTCCGAATAGTGCCCTCTACCTGCTACAACTGGTGGAATACCAGCGGGCTATTCCACACGATGGGAAGAAAGGCTCTAGGTCTCACTCTCGTCTGACGAGGGTCGGGGATCTTTGGCACAGCGAGCCACACCAAAAATATCACCATCACAGCCATACATCTCGAGCATCCACATCTTAGCTGTATCTGAGCCCCTCCTTCCCGTGCATACTACTAACCAGCCTAGCTTCCACAACCCTCCCCCCTCTAGAAACCGCGGTAGCAAAGTGGGGCAGCTGCAACACTTCCCTGTCGGTTCTTGAATTCGACGAGCTGCAAGTGAAGACCGGGCTTTGGCAGGATCCCAGGCACCAAATGCAAGGATCTTGCGAGCTCTTGTAAGAATGAAACAGACTGAGGTGAAGCTCTCTGCACAGAAGTGACCGCGATCGCTCTCTGCAGGGCGCAAAGTGAGGCAGGTCTAGCTTCGTCGGAGAGCGGGGCGTGCGGGTTGGGCGGCGTGCAGGGGTGAGATGCTCGGACGTGAAGGCGCCAGGGGAGGGTTTTCTGTGCGAGTACGAGGGGGCGCACACCACTGTAGCATGGGGCTGCCCGGAGGGCTACCATGGTGACGGCATGACGTGCACTCCGTGTGCGATGTCGGTCCAGATTGTGGACTCCACCGTGCGGGGCGGCACCGAGAAGCGCGCCGGGTGGTACCGGGGGCAGCGCACGCAAATCATCGGTGAGCTGGACGGCCTGGATCACCCAAACTGCACCAACCAGGAGGGCACGCTGTTCTCGTGGGGCGGGGCGGCCTCGGACGGGAGCGTGCTAGAGCTCACGGCCGAGCGCAACAAGGCCGCCACGCTCCGGCTCAGTATCCCCAAAGCCGACCTGCGAGTGGGGCTCAACTACCAGCTGGCGCTCTCTGCGTGGCTCGCCGGGAACCCGAAGGTGCGTGACGTGGCGTATCTCGGCTTCTACGTGGAATCGCAGCCGCTGCTGGTGGCGTTCCGTGGCGGCAACCAGGTGGCCGGGGCGGGCAATCTGCTGGAGCTGAGTGCGCAGGACAGCGTGGACCCGGACGGCGAGGAGGGGCCCCTGGGCTTCCGGTGGTGGTGCACGTGGGAGGGCGCGCAGGACGTGTGCCGGCAGAGCGACGGCGAGGAGCTCCCCGCGCTGCTCACGAATATGACCTTGCGCTTCACGCTGCTCGGCGCTGCCGAGGGCGCCAATTACACCTTCGGCGTGGTGGTGTCCAAGGGGGAGCGCAGGTCCTCGAGCACGACCTGGTTCACTATCTTCGATGGCTCCCCCCCTGTTGTCAGCATCGCCCCCATTCTTGAGAAGGTGAGGCGCTCCTTCGACCAAACAAGCGGGGGAGTGAAGCTCGGCTCCTCGCCGGGCGTATAAGGTGCCGCCACGTGTCGGGAGAGTGAAGCTCGGCTCCCCGCCGGGCGTATAAGGTGCCGCCGCCGACCTGGGAGACGTCTTTCTTGACTGTTCTGATCCGGCTTTGCCTTGATCGCTCGCTGAACCCCCTGCGCCTCTGCGCACCCCTCCCTGCGCTCCTGCGCACCCGCTCCCTGCGCACCCGCTCCTGCGCACGCGCCAACAGCACATCCCCCCCCCCTTGGAAGGTCCGTAGCGCTACCACGCACGCCGTGTAGAAGAGGGGTGGGGAAGGGGTTGGGTGCGGGCGACGGGGCCAAATAGGTGAACCCAGACGAGAAGCTGACACTTGCGGGCGATGTGGCAAGCGGCGACGCACCTTCTCTCACGCTGCGGTGGAGCTGCGCGGAGCTCGGCGCTTCCCTGAATGAGTCGGTGCTGATGACGCCCGTCACGCAGGAGGCGCTGGTCGTGCGGCCGGACACGCTGGCCCCGGGGGCTGCATACACCTTTGTGCTGACGGGGGAGGATCGCTTCGGGCCTGGATCGGCCGCCGTCACCGTGACTGTGAACGTCCCACCCTGCTGTGGCACGGTGATGGCGACGCCGGCCGAGGGGGTGGAGCTGGAGACGGTGTTTGCCATCAGCGCGCCAGGCTGGAGCGATGACGACGCGCCACTGTTTTACAGGCAGATGTACCGCGCGGTTGAGGATGACACCAGCCAATGGTCGGAGGAGACAGCGACTAGATGGCTGCCACTCACGAGTGACTACACGACGCTGCCGGACCCTTTCATGATCCTCTCGACGTTCCCGACTGCTGGGCTGGAGGCGGGTGGATACAAGGTGCAGGTGAGGGTGGCGGTGATGGACGCATACGGTGCGGTGGCATACGCGCAGACCAATGTGACGGTGCGTGAGGTGGCGGAAGTGGACACGGATGCACTGCTTGCCGGGGCCGAAGACCTGCTACGCAACGGCGACATGGATGGCGCCCTCCGCCTGGCGTCTGGCCTGAGCGCCGCGCTCAACGATGCGGCGCACACCGCGCACGCACCGAGCGAGGCGAGCAGTAAATGGTACGCCAATAGCACTGCCGGCGTGCACTATTATCAAAATGAGACCGCGGCGCCAGGCGACGTAACACCAACAACGATGCCTCCACCACAGGGAGCCTCCGGCGGGATGGCGCCGCCTGGAAGGCGCCGGCGGCTGCTCGCGGCGCCGGCAAAGTTCACGGCGCGACGCCGGCGGGTGCTTCAGAGCGGTAGCTGTGCGGCAGGGGCGGCGGAAGGGGAATGCAGCGGCTCCGGCAGCACTGGAGCGGAGGCGCAGAGGGAGTCGGTGCTGGGCATTGTGGCGAGCACGCAGAGCATGCTATTTGCGACCACGGCCACGACGGAGAGCCTGGCGCAGGCGGCTGGGGCTGCAGTGGCGGCACCCTGTGAGCTTAGCGGCTCGTCGCAGGCGAGCGGCATGAGCCTCTCTGTGGCGCTCGTGGCTGGCACCTCTGAGGATGGCGCGGAGGCCGCGATGTCGGCAGACGGTGCGGCGGCGGTGGCCGGGATACTCAGCAGCCTGAACGAGGCGGGCCAGGCGGGCGCCTGCGCCACGTACAACCTCAGCGCGGCAGCGGCGGTGCGCGCCGCGGCGGCAAACCGGACCGCAGAGTGCGCAGCCGTCATGGCGCAGCTCGGGGCATCGATGCTGCAAGGCGCGGTGGACGGGGAGGCCCCGGCGCAAGTGACGTCCGCGACGCTCGCCCTCTCCACGCAGCGGTGCCGCGCCGACCTCGCACAGTCCTGCATGTTCGATGCGCCGCTCGCCTCCAGCGGCCCAACGGCTGCCGCCGCACGGTTCCCGGTGTCGCTCGGGGCGGTGCTCTCCTCTCTGGCCAATGGCTCGCCAGCTCCGCCGCCGCCTCCCGCCGGGCCGCTTCCCATGAACTGCACAGGGGGGGTGAACTGCAGTGCCGCGGAGGAGGCGCTGTTGCCGCAGCAGTCGGTGGACGTCCGGCTCATTTCCATGGCGACGGATGCGCACTTTGAGCCGGTCACCGACTCGGGGCACGGCAGCTGGAGCAACGCCACTATGCACAGCGCAGGGAGTGCTGGGATGGAGGGTGAGGCTCTGAGTGAGGAGGAAGGTGGAGGAGAAGTGGTGAGCAATGAGAACGTGACGGATGCCAGCGGGACCACGTCGGTGGTGATTCTGGGCGCTGGCGGCGAGGAGCTCAGGGTGAGCGGGCTGGAGGACGCAGTGGAGATCGTGATCTCCCTCGGTGAGCCCTTCAACGGCACGGTCGCCGAGGTGGAGAGTGCGCTCGGAGCGCGATGGACGGGCTTCATGGAGTGCCGGTACTGGGACGAGGCTAACCGCAGCTACTCCACCAACGGGTGCGCCTTCGGCCTTCTCCTCCAATCGGGGCTACGAGGCCCCGTGTAGCAGCTTTTGATATCGAGGTTGCCCCCTTGCACTGCTTGTAGGCGCGGCTTGGTGACTTGGCGGCTTGGTGACTTGGCGGCGTGGCGACTTGGCGCGTGGCGGCTAGGTGACTGGCGACTTGGCGGCTTGGCAGCAGCGGCGTGGCGGCAGCGGCGTGGCGACTTGCGACTGGTGACTTGGTGCATATTGCAGTGCTATAGATCTACACATGATTGCATATTGCAGTGCTATAGATCTTAATGGCGCGCATATTACACTATAGATCTGTGCATATTGCAGTGCTATATATTGCAGTGCTATAGATCTACGGCGGTGCATATTGGTGCAGAGGTGCATATTGCAGAGCCGTAGATCTTCCGGCTGTAGTTGTTCCGTGACTGGGATGCAAGCCAAACCCAAGGCCGAGTGAAGCCGAAGAAGGGCGCCGCTGTAGGTCACCCTCTGAAGCGGCGGCCCCTCCTCACGCGTGGCCTTGTGCTGCAGGTGCCGCGCGCTGCCCAATCCGGCGCCTCCTGGCGGGGACGTGCACTGGCGTGGTGTCAAGGTAGGCGGGGAATATGCTACCCTCGACATGCTGTGGGGAGTGGGGAACGAGGCGCTGACTGCTGGCTGCGAGGAGGTTTGGGGCCCGCTGGTCGAGGAATTCAACGGCACGGACGCTGGGTACCGCAAGTATGGCAGCTGGGGCGGTAACGCCAGCACCGGGGAGGGCAGCAGCGCAGGCAACTGGAGCGCCGCCGGCTGCGCCCTGGTGGATCCAAGCGGCCCGGCGGCGTGCTGGTGGGACTGGCCCCGGCAAATCTTCACAGGCGCTGGATGTGTGGTAGCACCGGAGCTCTCTTGCCTCTGCACACATCTCACGGTGGAAGGCCCAATCGCCAGCATCCCCCTCCCCCGCGCTCCGGGTCGCCGTCCTGCCATGAATCAACTCGGTTGAGACACCTCTGCCGCCTCTTGACTGGGTCGACGCGTCTCCACCGTGTAGCAGTGCTTGTGACGCTGAGGGTGGGAATGAGGCAGTGAGACGAGCAGTCCCCGGAAGTGGGCCTCTGCGACCCTCTTCTTCAGGAAATTTGCATAAAGCGGCGGGTGAATGGTGCTGACGGGGCCAGGCCGGCGGATGGGCGGGGGCACAGGACTTCAAGGCGGTGCAGCAGCCGGTTGCCCTGGCGCTGCAGCCCCCGGAGGTGGAGACTGGGAACATTAAGTCGATGGCCAGCATCTCCCTGGCCGATGTGCTGGACTCTGTGATGCTGCTGGCGGTGGTGTTTGGCCTCATGGGCGGCGCCCTGTGGCTGGCGTTTGTATCCGCCTCCAAGAACAAGGCTGATCGCCAGCGTATCCTGGAGCAGCTGGTCGCGCCACGTGGCACCGGCCGCTACGGGTTCCGCGCGCTAGCGCAGGTGTGGACCTGGAGCATGTTCGACGAGGCGGCCACCGGCGGCGCAGTGAAGCGCAGCCTGAAGCAGACCCTGGACGGCCGCGCGACGCGGCTGCAGGTGGGCAAGCGCGCCGCCGAAGAGGCAGTGTGGCGGCTGAGCCAGGGCCCCGCCCTTGAGGAGGAGAAGGAGGGGGTCCTCCGTGCCTCCGCGCAGCGGCTGACCTTATTGACCAATCAAAAGAGGGCGCCCCACCGCTTCCACGCTCAGCACACCTTCGGCGACATCGTGGAGCGGCTGGAGGGCGTCCCGAGGGTCGGCGCCAGCGGGGAGACGCTAAAAAGCGGCGAGTACGACCCGAGAGGCGAGGCCCTGTGGCTGCGCCCAACCTGCGGCCTGCGCCCCAACAACCCGGCGGTGGGCGTACCCCCGCAACAGGTTCGCTTGGTGGAGTCCGGCGCGATGGCGCCTCGAACCTTCGGCGATGTAGTTGGGGGTGTCTGGGGGGAGGGGGCGCTGGGTCTACGCCCGGATCTGCCATCAATGGCGCAGCCGGCCGACGTGCAGTTGGCAGAGCTCTCCGCGAGTGATGCGGAGGCATACCGGGAGGCTCGGACCAATGAGGAGCTGCGAGGGGAGGTGACGCCGGCGGCAGTGTTGCTGGGGGTGGAGGGCGCGACGGGCAGTACGCCACGTCACTTCCAGGGCCTGCGCATAAAGCTTCAGGAAGCCGGAGTGGGAGCGGAGCAGCTCCATGTGCGACGGGTGGGCAAGGCGTGCCTCGCTGCGACAATGCAGGAGGTGGCGAGTCCGCGTCCTGAGCCGGCGCCGCCACCGAGTTTGTCTGTAACCTCCCCGTCCCCTGGTTCCGGGTCAAGTACCCCACTGCTGGATGAGCCTTCCTGTACGGTGCGCGAGGACGGCCTGGAGACCAGATTGCCAATGGGTCAGCTGCTCACCCCATCGATCCAGCGGACGTTACAGAACCTCCAGGAGGAGAACGCGTACACACGCTGGTGGAAGCGCCTTGTCGCATCGGTGACACGTGATCCTCCCCGCTACGCCCCAGTGGGCAATGTCGGCGACGCGGCGCTTGCTAGGAGCCAGGCAGGGGGGGGTCAGGCAGTGACGGAGGGAACCGATCGAGCCACCCGCACGCAAGCTAAATATGTGGTGCTGGGTAAAGATGAGGGTGAGGCGCATGGGGGCAGCTTGCAACAGGTGTGCACTTCTCTCAGAGCTCAGGGGAAGGTGCCGAAGCAGCGAGTGCCATCTGCGGGTCTGAGACAGAGCCTGGAGGGCCGGATGAGCAGCGCGCCCACGCCGAGAAAACCGCCAGGGGTTTATTTCATCGGCCGTCAGCAGGGCAGCGGTGTCACAGATTTACGGCCCTCCAGCTCCCTGCTTCGGCCCGGGAGTAGCCGGGCGCCTGCCCCAGGTGCGAGCGGGGCTGCCCTGGTTTCGCGAGAGAAATACCAAGCTGGTGGGAAACAGGTGTGGCAAGCAAGGGGAAACATGCCCCTCCCTACGACGAGATCCAGGCAGAGCTCCAGCACACTGCCCAAGCTGCCAGGGGTAGAGCGCGCGAGGATAGCCAGTGGCAGGGAGAGGGGAAGATCGGGTAGGAGCCGGGAGAAGGCGGCGCCTGGCAGAGGCCCTGAGAGGGAGGATGGCCAGCATGTAACGGCCGGTCATGGTGCCGTGCCGTCGGGAAACAGAGCTGGGGAACGGATGTCAAACTCGCCGGCGGAGCAGCTCGGCACTCCAGCAGCCTCATCTGGCGCACCGCCGCCGCTGGGGGGTAGAGGAGAGTCCGGCGGAGGCAGTGCCACAAACGCCGCGACGGCCGCGAAGCTCGTCGGCCCTCTTCCTGCAGGGAGGAAGGGCTCTGTTTCGGAGCGCCTTGATGTTCGCCGGCTGGCTCCCCAGCTGGTGAGGAAGCTCGCGGCAGCCGGCCTGACATTCCGCGCGGCGCGAGCACGGCTGCTCTCTGGCGAGGAGGAGGGGGCAGGGGAGTGGGCGGCAGGGGAGGGTGGGGGAGGGGGGGGCCAGGGCTAAGGCACTCGTGGAGCAGCTCATGTATCTTGACAGCGACGTGCAGTTTGATCGAAGGGGTGCGGCTCCTGAGGGGGTCAGTGCGGGTGCTTGGAGCCCTGCAGGGACGGGACTCTTCTCTGCTGAGACGAGCCAGGTGCTGGACCCCGGCTTTCTGTGGCACAGCTCGGATGAGGACGAGGAGGGCGCGCCCTCTGCGAGGGGTGGTGGCGCCGGGGAGGAGCCCAATAGGGGATTGGCTGCGCGCTCCCGGGAGGTGGTGACGCCGGCCGCTCAGGACGGCGCGACTGCTGGAGAGGTCGCTGATGCGGCAGCGACAGGAAGGACCTCTGGCGAGCTTCCTGATGCGGGGCCAGCGATGAGGACTGCTGAGGAGGATGCTGACGTGGCAGCAAAAGGAAGAACTGCTGGAGAGGAGGTTGATGTGGCAACGGTGGCGGGGACTGCTGGGGAGGATGCCAGTTGTGCTGCAGCGGGGGCCGCTGGGGAGGATGCCAGTTATGCTGCAGCGGGGACTGCTGGGGAGGATGCCAGTTATGCTGCAGCGGGGGCTGCTGGGGAGGACACTGCCGTGGTGGTTGTAGTGAGGGCTGCTGGGGAGGATGCTGAAGAGGCAGCGGATGGAAGAGATTTTGGGGGGCTGATTTGGCGATATTGGCGAGAGCTGCTGGGGAGGGCGCTGATGTGGCAGTGGTGGGAAGAGCTGCTGGGGAGGACGCTGATGTGGCAGTGGTGGGAAGAGCTGCTGGGGAGGATGCGGATACAGCGACGGTGCATGCCGCGGGAGATGATGCTGACTTAGCAGGCGGGCGCCTTGCTGGCGAGGATGCGAATGCAGCAGGCGGCAGAGCTGTTGGGGACACTGATGGGGACACCCCGGTGCGCGTTACTCGTGATGCTGATGAGACGGAGTCGGAGCAGGTTGCTGGGGAAGCTTCGGATGATGGCGAGCGTGAGAAGATCATACGGTTGCTGGCCTCCGCTGAAAAGCAAGACCGGCGTGTGGCGAGGTTGCCGACGCGCGTGCTGCGGGATCACGCCTTTAACGAGGCGAAGCATCAGATCCAGTCGTCTGCCATGCTTGCAGACAAGCTGGGTGTGTGGGGACAGCTGGTGATCCCCGCGCAGATGCGCAGAGTCGCTGACCAGCTGCAGGAGGTGCCCACCCTGCCCCTCCGCCCCTTCCCGCTCCATCTCCAGATTCGACAGCCGAGATCTATCTCATGAAGGTGGTGGGATGCTTTTTTAAGCGAGCGGGTCGAAGACCCTGACGATGCGTGAGCTGTGTGGGATTCACGACTCGGCCAGCTTGCACACACGCTGTCTCCCTGTCTCTCGCCCCCCCGTCAGAGGGAGGCTGTCCAGCGGAGCAGGGTGTGTGTTGACACGTGACGCACGGATGGGCCGAAGCTCGGGGCACGGGGGCTGACGTGATGGTGGCGTCGACGGGCGTGGCTGTGGGGAGGGGAGGGTGTCAGGCAAAGCATATGCCAGTGTTGTAGATGAGAGAGAGCGGGTGTCGCACAATACCGTTGGAGATCCGGCAGCGGCTGCTGATGAGAGTGCGGTGCGTCTCAGTGTTTGTGAGGATGTTGCAGGAGGTGCAGGACCTCCACACCACCGATCACCTCTGCAGCATTATGGGGTTCAGCCAGATGGCCCTCCTGGTGCCCCCCCGCCCCCTTCCCTTTGCTCTGCCCTCTTCCCCCTCCCAGCTCCCGTTTGAGCCGTCACGGGCCACCCTTTGAGGGGTCCCAACCGTTACCCTCATGTTTCACCTCTGGAAGGGGGACCGCATGCTGCGCTTTGCCTTTTGATGAGAAAAGCGCGCTGCCGTAGACTAGGGGCGCAGCTAATCGGTAAACGTGGCCATCAGTACCTGATGGTGGCAGGCGCCCATGCATGATGCATGACGGGTCGCTAACATTCTCAGGGAATTTGCGACGCCTACAACCGCCCACGCCAATCTTTTTAGGCGTTCTGGTGGGCATATGCTGCTTCTGCGGCAGTTTAATTATAGTCACACGAGGCGCATCCTACCAATCGGAAGGCCTGAGATCAGTGGGGAGGAGCTCGCCGCAGGTGAGCATACCGATGGAGCTCTTCTATCCGCCGTCGCATCAGGCCACGGTGCACGGGAGCCGGGAGAGCGGCGTAACGTGGGCGCTGTCCACAGAGGGCGCCGTGCCCGAGCCGCAGCCGGAGCTCCCGGTGAGCCGGCTGATGGGCACCCTGGTGGTCCTCGCATTCCTGGACATGCGCCGCATCATACCCGAGGAGCAGGCCCGCCTGCAGCAGCGCCTTTCTCAGCAGGTGCGCCCACCTCCTGCATCTTTTGGCCGCTGGTGGTGTTGCTGGACGCAGTTTGCGCCCGAAGGCAAATTGCGGAGCGGGCCGTTGCAAAGAGATCTTGCGGGGCTTGGCTGCCGCACTCTCCACCCAGGCTCTGCACCAGCTCACCTGGCATGCCCCCACATGCCGGACGCCGGAGCGCCTACGTGTGTGAATGGATTTCTGGCGCTCTCCCCTTGATCAGAATGGTGCCCATGACTGATAGTCCCAGCGCGGCGAGTGCGAGGGAGCTCGCAAAAGTCCCCGGATCGGGGAGATTCTATCTGTCCATGAGCGCAACTGTAATCCCTGCGGTACCTTTCTGGTGGGGACTGCCTCTTGAAGCATGAACCAGAGTAGTCTGCTTTCGGTTTTTGCAAGAAGAGGCAGAGAGGGGTGAGTGCCACACTCTGTGTCTTCCCTTGCTATTTGCGGGGAGCACTTTGGTGCCCGCATTTTTTCCCGTATTTTCCCATCAGATGCCCGTGCCAGCGGTTGTTGGCATTTTTCTGGGGTGCCCAGGACAGGTAGGGGAGGTCTTGGTGTTCACGTCCACTGCACCTGGCTTTCCCCTCTGATTTATTTGACTTTTCCTCGCCTGGGCTTGAGCACCGGCATGGAATATTTCCATAATTGACCTGCAGCGCAAAACTGGATGAGCTCCGAGCCATCCCACACTTTCCTTTTGACTAGGATGTGCCGATCGTATCTTGTCACTGACCCGCCCTGTTCCTGAATGCTTCTCACATCCACTGGGATGGTGATGGGCTGGCTTTCGTCGGCGGGCCTCGTGCCGTCCAGTGGGAGGACGCTTGGCTTCTCCCGGGTGCACTGACTCTGTGCGAGGCTCGCGCGTGCCGCTGGGCCTGCTTGGACGAGCCGGGTGGTTGTGGAGAGTTCTTGGACGGAGCCTGCCGTGGGGATTTCTGTCGAGATGACGTGTAGGGCGCTGACGGTGCTGCCGAGGCTGATGCTGGTCGTTGGGCGCTGGTATGTACCCCCAGCTAAGCTGGCAGGTGGCGGACGACAGCCCGCTGCGCGACGCCGCGTACTTTCTCGGGGTCTTCAAGGTGATGCTGCAGAAGAACCGGGACGCGGAGGGCTGGCTCCACCGCTCCCAGCTATGGCGGCTGATTTTCCTCCAGCGCATCGACGGCTCCTACCACATCTCCCCAGGTGCTGTGCTCCCCAGCTCTGCCGCCTCCCAGCCTCCCTGTTCCCCCTGGCCCTCGTTCCCTGCGTCGCCGCACTCTCCCTGCCAATCGTAGCATGCTCTCAGCCACGTCCTCAAAAATGACCTGCTCATCCCCTGGCGATCCTCCGCACACCATCGCGCTGCCCCCTCGCGCATCACCTTCTCCACGGGAATGGGGGCAATGCCACCCGCGAATCATCTTCTCCACGTCAGCACTCACGTTTGACCTCCTCACCATGTTGTCCACATTAGCGCTCGGTTCCCTCCGCCAGCTCGCCACCTTCTCCACGTCAGCCCTCTCTTTTTAGCTGGCATCTTTCTGGCAGGCGCTGGGTGCACACAAGTAGGTGATGCGAGTAGGTTGGGCACTCAGGCGCGCACGTCTGTGATGGTGGTGCCGCGTAGCACTCCCGGAGGCGATGGCAACTGAGGACAGGGAAGGAAGGGGGCGCGCAGCTCTGGCGGCCGCCCTGGATGCTGGCGACACGTCCAAGACGGCGGCAGTGGATGCCACGGCCGAGCTGTCTGCAGACGAGCTGCGGCGCACCCTCCCGCCCGCGCTGCTGCTGGCGCAGGGGCTGCCGGAGGGGCTGCCGGAGCGCCTCTGGGCGACGCTGCTTGCGGCGGCGAAGGCGCAGCAGCTGCCCTACCTGTGGGTGACCAACCCCGAGCAGGCGCCCGGGCAGCGGCGATCCATAGACATGCTTGCCGAGGAGTTCCTCGAGCGCGAGGCGGAGACGCACCCGGAGCTCCACGTCATCCTGCCCGTGGTGCGCGACGAAGCGGCGGCGCAGGTGAACGAGTGGCGCGTGCAGAAGCTGGAGGTGCTGATGCAGCTGCGCAGGGAGAGCCGTAAGCGCAAGGCGGAGCAGGAGGCGCCCATGTCGCAGCAGGAGCGCTCAGCCGCGCGGCGGGCCGCGTGGCGCGAGGAGCTGGATCTGGTGGTGGCATCGCACCCCTGGGTGGCAATAGCGCACACCCCCGCCACGGACCCGTACACATGTGCGCAGCGCGTGTTCGTCGAATGCAACTCCATGCTGCTCATGCTGCTCGTCACTCTGATGCTCTTCTACTCCAAGGGGTCCTTATGCTGCGTCAACTTTAAGGTGCGCCACAAAGGGAGGAGGGGTTGAGGGAGGCAAAGAGGGGTGCAAGGGAACATAGGCAGCAAGGGATGAAAGTGGGGCAAAGCGCGGGGTGAAAGGGGGTAAGAGTGAGTCGAAGTGTGGGCAAAACCGGGCCTACAAAGGGAACATTGGGGGGGGAAAGTGGGGCAAGAGGGGTGTAAGGGGGCAAGAGTGGTGGGCGGGGGGCAAAGAGGTGGGAGGGGGGTAAAGAGTGGTGGAAGGGGGAAAGAGGGATGGGAGTGGGGCAATTAGGGGTGGAAGTGTGGGCAAGAGGGGTGGAGGGGTGGGCAAAGAGGGATGCAAGGGGGCAAGAGGGGTGGAGGGTCAGGGGATGCTATTGCCGCATGTATATAGCGTGGGTTGGGGGGCATTGAACTTCTTTGGGAGTCCGCCACGGGATTGACCTTGCGGCCACCGGCACTTTGGTGAAAGCATTGGGCTGTGGGGGGTGGGGAGTCCACAGAATTATCTTGGGTGTGGCCCAGATGCTACGATGGTCACGGTGTGCTGGACCTATGAGACCTGCGGCGAGCTCTACAGCGCGCGTGACGCTGGGGCACTGCCGGAGGCGACCAACCCTGACGACTACAAATGTGACGCGTTTCCCCGCGACGGGAACATCACGGACACGGTGACCACCCTGCACCCCTCAGAGTGAAGAGTCCCACTCATCACCTGCACCGCTTCAAGGCTGCCGCAACGCTGGTCTGTCTGCATGCTGCATTTAGTGGGCGGCATGCGGTGCCGCGTGCTCCTCGGCGCATCGTTCACGGGCCTCGCCGCACCGCCGGCGCGGCCCATTCTAGCTGGTGCAGCCGCTCGAACATGCCCTGCAGGAGCAGCACTGTACAGCGCTCAGGTAGCCTGGGCGGATGTGTTGTTGAAACATTTACTGCGCTATACTTGATGTGCTGAAAGCATGCCTGTACTGCCGATGAAGCTAAAGCATCTCTTTGCTTGCGGCCTGCTGCGTGTATCAGCGCTCTGTGGCTCTTGTGTCGCCTACGGGCAATGAGAGAGACCGTGTGTTTCGGCAAATGCTGGGAGGCCATGGGAGGTTGTCTCGCTTAAAGGGGATGGATAGGTGGGGGAGAAGGGAAGGGCGGGGGGGGGGCCGGCTTATCAGATCTACCTCACGGCGATTGTACTTGGTATCATGATTCCGATCAAACTGATGCTCCAGGCGCTCTTCACTTTCGGAGGCATTCCGGACATGCCCAAGCATTGGATTAGAAACAGGGCCCGGAAGGCGAGCCAATCAACGGTACCGTCTTCACTTCCCCAGCTGCTTGGTTGCGCCTGTACCCTCGCGTGAAATGCTGGGACCGAGCATGAACCACTCCTGAATCTCAATATAGGAAAGTGTTTGAATGTTAGCATAGAGAGGTTTTAGGGATCTCATGCTGAGAGTCAGTGACCTGGAGCCGGTCAAGAACGTGTGACGCGTGACATCTCATGCTGAGGGTCAGTGACCTGGAGCCGGTCAAGAACGTGTGACGCGCGACATTTCATGCTGAGAGTCAGTGACCTGGAGCCGGTCAAGAACGTGTGACGCGCGACATCTCGGAGACACAGACCAGATGTGCGCATTGACGCGGATCTACCTCGGCCATCGCTCTGTGCCACTTTGCCCATCCCACCATCTCTGCTTGCTTCGATGTACAATCCTTGGACTTTAGCGTAAAGTACGGCGCTAGCCACCTGCGACCTAGTGGCCAAAACCATGTAACGCGGCGCAGGCAGAGCGATGCTGTCTCTGGCAATTGTAAGAGTTGTGGTAAATAGAGCGGGGGAAAATCTGGAAATGGGCAGATATTTTTTCTTTATTAGACCACTGGGTTGAGAGAGGCAAGCTGGCGGCTGCGGGAGAGAATCCAGCTGCACCGTCTGTGCGATGAATAGGCCGAAACCGCCTGTACAATCTGTGCGGTGCTTCGCTCGCACACACTTGGAGGTCGAGCGCGGTGTGCAGTTGCGTCCTCAGACTCCGTGAGTGGCGTGAGGGGGCGGCGCGGCAGACACGGCGACACAGGGGACTGGAGGATGTGGTGTTCCTAGTGTTGACGGCAGGCCTTGACACGAGGCGAATCTCCCGAGCTCTGGCGCGTTATTTCTTACTACTCAGCACGGTGGTAGACCAGCTCTTAGATTACCTCCTCGTTGCTTATCGCTGGGTGCGAAGAGAGATGGGGCGCCTGCGCAGCGTTCTGTGGTTGTTATTCCAGATGTATGTCCGGAGACGCCGGCCCGCCATCGTCCTTCAGGTGGTGCCCTCTCCGACCCAATCGACGGCGGATCATGCTCTCTCCTACCCAATCGACGGCGGATCATGCTCTCTCCGACCCAATCGACGGCGGATCATGCCCTCCGACCCAATCGACGGCGGATCATGCTTGGGTGTAACTCATTGCTTTATGGATTCGCTGGTTGGATGGGTCTGCCTCGTGCTGTGCTTACACCGTATAGGATGGGTCTGCCTCGTGCTGCATTTGCACAGTATAGGATGGGTCTGCCTCGTGCTGTATGTACACCATATAGGATGGATCTGCTTCGTGCTGTATGTGCTCTGTAGAGATGGGTCGCCTCTGCTGTATTTGTACCGTATAGGATGGGTCTGCCTCGTGCTGTATTTGCTCCGTATAGATGGGTCTGCCTCGTGCTGTATGTGCTCTGTACAGGATGGGCCTGCCTCGTGCTGTATTTGCTCCGTACCGAATGGGTCTGCATCGTGCTGTGCCTACACCGTATAGGATGCGTCTTGCCTCATGCTGTGTTTGCTCTGTAGAGGATGGGTCTGCCTCGTGCTGAATTTGCT
>LGRX02035852.1:23479-67075 GCA_001247695.2 Cymbomonas tetramitiformis
GGGGCTGTCTCGTGCTGTGTTCGCTCTGTACAGGATGGATCTTGCCTCGTGCTGTATTTGCTCCGTATAGGATGGGTCTGCCTCGTGCTGTATTTGCTCCGTACAGGATGGTTCCGGGCCATTTGCTCTGTATAGGATGGGTCTGCCTCGTGCTGTATTTGTCTGGGTACAGGATGGGTCTGCCTCAGCTGCACTTACACCGTATAGATGGGTCTTGCCTCGTGCTGTATGTGCACCGTATAGGATGGGTCTGCCTCGTGCTGTATTTGCTCCATATAGGATGGGTCTGCCTGTGCTGTATGTGCACCGTGCAGGATGGGTCTGCCTCGTGCTGTATTTGTACAGTACAGGATGGGTCTGTCTGTTGTAGCTGGGCTCTGTGAGGATGGGTCTGCCTCAGGCCGATTTGTCTCTATAGGATGGGTCTGCTCTCGTGCTGTATTTGTACAGTAGAAGATGGGTCCGCCTCGTGCTGTATTTGCTCCGCATGGTGATGGGTCTCTGCCTCGTGCTTGCACTTACACCGCATGGATGGTCCGGTCCGCCTCGTGCTGTATTTGCTCCGTACAGGATGGGTCCGCCTTGTGCTGTATTTGCACCGTATAGGATGGGTCCGCCTCGTGCTGTATTTGTACAGTACAGGATGTGTCTGCCTCGTGCTGTATTTGTACAGTACAGGATGGGTCCGCCTCGGATGCTTTTGCGCCATCTTGAATTGGTTTGCTTCGGTTTTCAGGTGACGGTATTTCGCCCTGTGCAAACTCGATACGGCACTCTGAGTTCCGTGCGAAATGATCTCCCCCCCCTTCTGATCCTCTTGCGCGGGCACCTTTGCAGGAGTTGGAGGTGGCTGCCCAACAGCAGGAGCAGAGCCAGACGGCCGCGATGATGGTCTCAGCAACCTTTGTCGTAGCTCGCCACGAGATGGACAGCTTGCTCGTGCAGTTGAGCTACTTACTTATGCTGTTGTTGTGGTCGATAATTCTGTGGTTCCAGCTCAGCTATGCTATTCAAATCCGAGCGATGCTAGGGAAGGATGCTGAGAATGCCGTCATCAAGGACTGGGGACTTACACTTCTGGTGGACAACCTTGGCATCCATGTGCTCAAGTCAATTATCGTCAAATACGGCATCAAAGCTGTGATGAAGCAGAGACGTCGATACAGAAAGGTGTGGGAGCCCGATTGGCACTCGTCTTGTCACTCTGAGGTGGGTGAGCATCAGCGGCGACCCTGCCGCATTTAAAAGGGGTCTGCATGCCATGTGCGGTATGCAGTTTGTGACTCTTCAGAAAATATGCAGGTTACCCATTGCAATGTAAATAATAGCGGGCGGCAGAGAGTCTGCGTCCGTCACTCGCAAAAAGGGCCGACTATTTCACTTCAAAGTTTTGGAGTTGAGCTCACGGCAGGGGGGGTTGTTACAGGATGAAGCCAGTGTCATCGGATGGTATGAGCAGTTCATTACAAAATATCTGAAAGTGTCTTTCAGCATGTCAACTAGTGCTGAAGATGAAAATGCATACGACAATTTCTATGGATAATCAGATAACCTTATGACCTGGTATCGAGGACGCGTGCGTTCGCGACACAGCCACAACAGCGCGCGTGGTATCACGAGGCCGAATGGCTGAGACGTGGCCCGAGTAGTGCACGCGCCTGCTATCGGAGCTCCGTGGTAGAGGTGAAGCGCCGGTAGCGCGCACAGTGCAAGACTGCGCGCCCGAGGTGCGGCCCAAGCAGTACGCAGGTTCCAGCAGAGGGCATGACCGAGATGTAGTCCGAGAGGTGTGCACATCTGCCATCAGAGTGCACAGCTGAAGCGTGGCTCTGCTTCAGAATAGCTCAGCGGTGCGGGTATCTTCATGGACACGGATGAGAAGACGATGACAAGGAGAAAAAGAAAGAATAGAATAGAACAGAATAGAGACAAGCTTTACAGGTTGTGTGGCTTTTTCTATGAGGGAGCTGAGCCCTCCTAGCAGAGGAAAGCCGAGGATTTTATATTAGTAAGTCTAGCAAGTCAGCAAGGCCAGCAGTGTTGTACCTGGCCATATATTCCAGCAAATGCATCAGAACTCAGTAGTCTGATGACATGAGATAGTTGAGAGGATAGCACGTAAAGTAGTTAGTGCTCGGTAGTTGATGCCATATAGTACATAACTCTAGTGGGCCCATCGAAAACCTAAAAGTAATGTGCATAAATCAGAACTTATATGGGTTCGGACCAGTGGTGAACATAGAAAATAGAACATCACAGAAAGTGACGAAATCGGGGGATATATGGGCGATACTGCGGGCACGCAACATGGTAATAATAGACAGGCAACCATCAAAGTTGTAAGCTTCGTGAATATAAAGCTTTCCCTCCCCCGCCATCCCTATCCTCCTCCTTTCTTCGGCTTCCCTGCCCCCCTCAGCGGCTCTGGCTCCATGCCCCACCACCATAGTCTCAGCCTCCCCACCACCGTCCCGACCACGGCTGTTTCTCCACCAACACGAGCTTTTAGCGGAGTTTTCTTACTGCGTAGTTTAATCGTGATGCGATTTCCTTGTGCTAGAACCTGCCTATCAGCGTATCTGGCGGTCACACTATGACAACAGTCTGATATGGCAGATCTGGTATGCCATACTCCGTGACACCGTGAAACACAGCACTCACTCTACTTATTTTATTCTATCTAAATAAACAATTTTAGCTTGTCCATATCCGTTACACGTATGCCTACCGCAGCTTTCCTGTTAGCTGTGTAGCCATTTACAGTAGGTTATGGGACCCTTTTGACGCTTTTACCACTGATCATTTTATGACCTAGAGTTGTAGGTTTGTTATTGGCGTTCTGGTTCGGGGGGGTTGTCCCCCCCCTCTTTCGATGGAATACTTGACTTGGTAACTCTTCGTTTGAGCTGACTTAGAAGACAGCTCTTCGTCGTTCAAGGCTTTTTCGTCTTCGAAAGTCTTTTGGCAGTCCGGGCATGTCCAGGGGCATTCCTGCGTGGGGAAGATGTGCTCGTTCTGCGCAATTGTCAGGTGACCGTAATTCGTGAGTCAATCCGGAGGCTTGTCTCCTAGTTGCTGTACCTCTACTTCCAGAGCAGCTTTCTCCCTTACGGACTTGGGTGGTCGAGGTCTGGCAGACCGTTTGCGGTGCGTCTTCTGCGAGTTCGCAGAACTGGGGTACTCTTGCGAAGACTGCCACTGGGAAGGGCATGCAGCCGGTCGGGAAGATGACGGAGGAACCTCAGGGCGAAGTTTAAAAGGTGGTGCGGGTTTGACTGACGCACTCCTCTCCTCCCCACTGTCGTCGTGGGGTTCCTTCCGAAGATTCTGCTGTCGGACTTTTCCCTGAATGCGCTCTCGCAACTCCTGCATACGCAAGGCTAGAGGCCGTCGGGGCACCCGATGGCGGGGAGGGCGTTTCCAGGGGGGAACAGTTGCAGCTGACTGCGAGTGTAATAGGTCTGGGTGATTAGTCTCCCACTGCACCTCCTCTGTGATGACAGGAGAGGGACCTTCTGCTGAGTGTGAGCGGTCAACGCTGAACTGCTGAGGAGGTTGCGCAACCTCCTCAGGTCCCAAGCGTGTTCTCCGCTTCCTCCTCCCAAGATTTATTATTGGGTCATTCTTATGTCTCCTTCGACGGTGTCGGGACTCGCGGTGATGGGCCTGGCGATCCTCGTCGGTGGACAGGTTGGAGAGATACAGGGCCTCATCCTCGAAAACGGGTTTCCTTTCGGGGGGGCTCTCCTGTTTCTTATCCAGATCCGCTGGCTCGTACCAGGTGTCTCCTATTTTAACTCCGCGTCGCCAGGTGCGACCCCATCCCTGCGGCCGCAGGAAGTCTATGCCTATGGGGTTCTGGGGCCCGCGCCTTTTCTTGGCGAACGCGGTCGTCGCCTGGGGCCAGGGACGATTACCTAGCCCCAGCGTACGGCGTTTTACTGCCGGGAGTCCTCCTCTTCGGATTCCGCAGAGGACGTCTCCGCGGGAGACGCTGCGGACGCCTCCCCGGCTTGAAAAGCCTCCAGGGCCTCAGCCTCATCCTCTAAGTCCCCCATGTCTGCTTCCAATGCTGCTACCTGAGCCTCGTTTCTAACTCTCCGTTGGGTCAGTCGGTTGGGGGCATCCGCCACCCACTGACGCTTGCGTTCCTCATGCGGATAATCCCTCCACAAGTGGTTCTCCGCGCCACAGACGAAGCACTTTCGGGGGGGGGCGAGTTAGACTCGAGGCGCCAGTGACAGCGTCCTGAGCGCGGAGGTCCGCAGAGTGGGGCTCCTCTCCTTCATGCTCTGACTCCTGAACTGCGTTCAACCGGGCTGGCGCCCTTCGTTGAGAAGTATTCCACGAACGACGCCTGTTGCCCGAAGATTGAACGGGGGAAGTGGAAGGCGCTGCTGGCAGGCGGGACAGCTCGCTTTTCTCCAGATTAGTGGCGACTGTGATCACGTGCTGAAGAGCTGTGGATCCAGGGTGGCGAGCTTCCCAGAGGTGAGGCTGGATGATGTCCAGTCCATCCTCTGTCAGTCTGTCCAGTACTGCCTGTTTAAGATGCAAACCTGACCAGTACCGTACTGGTACAGCATCTGGTTGACAGGAATGGATGGACATCCTTTCACCGATCCTGCTAGGAATTCCGTGACATCCCACCATCCGGTGAGGCGGGCGCAGAAGAGACGCGCTGTCTCCTCGCGACGCTGAAACATCCGGCTGACCATTCCAGCGAGGCCATTAAGGCAGTTTCATCAAGGACGCTGCGGGTCACATCTGCTAGAAAGGGGGAAGCGCATGATTCGTCTTTCATGAGACCTCCCTGACGCAAAAAGGTCAGGGAGCGCTTCTGTAGGCGCTGTATTGCCACCTCTTTCAGAAGTCCGGGAATAGTCAGGATGGTGACCCCCTAGTTTGTAGGAGCTGGGGCGATCGAGGGCAAAGCTGACGATACCCCGCTGCACTAAATACGTGAGTGCCTCGGTAAAAGCCGGCAGAGCGGAGATGTCTTCTTGCGCTGAGAGCAGTGTTTTCTGAGCAGGATACCACGGGAGTTCCTTCACCAATTTGATGCAGTCGCTCACCGTTTTTGACTCGGTGTGGACTGTTCTGGCATCGACTTCTCCCATTAGGTCAGCCCATCCGGGTCGCTGACTCATGTTAGGAATGGATATCATTCCTGAGGGATGATCTTTATCCAACTCGGAGGGTCCTGCGAACCTGACCTCTTTCAAGGGTTTTAATGCAGGTTCGGAGTCCTTGCGAGCCGACGCTGGGGCTTGCTCCTTGGACAGAGAACGGAAGATATATTCCTCCGAGCCTGAGACGGAGGGCGGCCCATACCATGCGGCCGAAACCTTCGTATTCCTCCATTTCGGATTCCAGCGTAGTGGGAGGAATGTTAGCCCACACATAAGTGGGGTATCGACGGTGTCTGGGCCCTACGCGACTCTCCGGTCTCCGCGATCCGGCGCGCGCTCTCCGCTTGGTCCTTTTTGACACAGAGCGCGAACGCTTCTCCTTGATCCAGGCCTTCCAGCCGTAGCGGGGTGCGTACGGGTCCTTGCGCCGCGAGGTCCCGAATATCCAATCCGATGTGACTCAAGGTCGCCCAGACTCGCTCTAGGACATTGTCCTCTTTTCCAGGAGACGAGCTGGTGGGAAGGCGATACTTGGGCGGACTGGTGCTACCGGGACTGGTTGTAATGATCCCGGAGCGCGTGAGCCATAGCGTATCTCCTTCCAGTGTCCACAAAATGACATCTAGTCGCGACTCGCTACCCTCCAGATCCGAGGCTGGAGGCGAGGGCGGAGGAGATGTCTTGGAACCGGAGGAAGAGGACGCCGGCGATCCGGGGACTGAGGCGGCAGGTTCCATGGGGCCAGGGAGGGCCAGTGCGGGTTGAGACCCAACATTGGAAGCTAACCCGTCCGCAGTGGAGGCTCCGGACGCAATGCATTACGACTGCAGGGAGGCGAGACTCAGTAGAGAGAGAGAGAGTTTGCGCACTTCCTCATGCAGTGCGGAGAGGTTGTCTGATGTGGCCTGGGAACTTGTGATAGTTCCTTCTGCTGGCGGCTGAGTCCCAGAGTTGCCTTGAGTGAGGAGCGGGGGAGCTTCCCTCGGTGCGGAGGTGTTGTCCGGACTGTCATCATTCTGTGAGCGGAATGACACAGGGCTAGGTGTGGACTGACTCGCTTGCGTTAGGCGCTGACGCCGTCGAGCGGCTCGCGATAGGCGCGGAGCAGCCAGCTCAGGATCTCCAGCGGACGCATTGCGTACTGTGTAAAACCGGCCTGGTGCTGCAAGTGGGGCTCCGATCCTGGCAGGAGCCGATTCCGCGCCGGATTGGCGTCCATGGCTCTGCGCCCTATCCATTGGTGGGTGCCCTAGAGGCGTTTCCACTGGATCCGCAAAGGTGACTCGGACTTCGCTCCGGGTAGAGTCTTCCGCAAGTTCAGTCGGGGTGGCGGGCTCAGGAGATTCTCCAAACAGCGCACCTCTCCGAGGCGCATCCTCCATTGGGTGACGGCCGCGAGGGGGAGAGTTGGTATAGCGGAAGCTTCCTCCAGACCGCGTCAACCTTGTTTCCGCGATGTCAAGGTCAGCCGGTCCTCGCGAAAAAGCGTCCGCGATGTTGGAGACGATCTCTCCAGCACGTCCACCTTCGCCAGACTGCAGTGGGCGCGCATGCCGCCAGTCGGCCACGTCAGACCTCGATGGCGAAGGGGAGCCCGTAGGGTGTCCGCGAGGAAGAGGCCTGTCGATGGTGGTGGTCGTGGCAGAGTAGTCGGACTCACCACGGTCGCCATGCCGGTATGGGGTCGGGACTGCTCTATGATCAGGCACGCGTACCATTCCTCCTCCCCAAGTGCGAGCTCGAAGAAGGGGAGGGACCTCGCCAGCATGGTGGCGGGCGCGGTGATTCCAGCCACCATCCATGATGTCGGGCACCACTGCGTCACCCTACAAATTTAGGACGCCTGTACCCGACATGTACCCGGCATGTACTTTGGCAAGGTACATATGTAACTACCCACTCCCAACTTGGGGCCCAAAACTCAGTGAAAATCCGAGTTGTAAAAAAGTGCAATATTTTCACATATATATCAAGGCCATAAGTGACTAAGACATCCTTGACAAGTTTCGATGTAAACAAATGAGTTATTCCTTCAGAAATGGACATCCGGAAAACAGGACTGGCGTGTACCTACGTGTACCTACATGTACCCCGTCGACGGGCACACACTTCCAGAACGGTGCATGCGAGGTGCATGTGTACGCAATCGAGTGCGTACACATGCACCCAGCATGCACCGGGCGGGTACATGTAGATACATGCCGGGTACATGGTCCCGCGTACACATGCACTCAACGTGTACCATACAGTACATGCTGAGTACATGCTGGGTACATGGTGTCTCGTACACATGTACCGGTCATGTACCAAATGGCAGACTAGTGCATGTTGGGTACATGTGAACGCACCCCCTTAGTACGACGTGGGTACATAGTAACCCCACGCGCGTTATACATGGCGTGCACGTGTACCGACAATGTACCATGTGTGAATTTAACAATTCACCATCACAAAAACGATCATTATATACAATTACATTTACATATGTTTATCTATCATGCCTCATCGTCACTGGGATTCTCATCTCGGACAATCTGCTCAAAGAAGTCGGCTAGCGGATCCAAGACCACCGAGGTTTCCATGCAAGGATGCTTTCGAATCACCACTTGAGAAGCAATCTCCTCGGCAAGCATAAACGGTTCTTTTCGATCGAATTCAGTGGCCGGATTCTCTGGGTCCAATACGTAGAAGCAGTTTGAAACACTATCCGCTCCTATGATGGAATGCCTCGCACGCAAAGCGGCCGTTAAAGCTTTAGTTGGCTTCTTGAGCCACGAAACCTTGACAAACACGTACGGTCTTCCTCCAAGCTCCACTCGATAGATGTCATCCACCCGGCCGAACCTGGAATATAAGCATCCCCCCTCCCGACATCAAGCACGTATGTACCATCACATCGATATCAAATCAGTCTCGCACCGCTCGGCTCGTGCATGCATGTTCGGCCTGCACACTACTGTACACTGGTACATGTGTACCCAGGACGTACCCAGCATAAAGCCATGACGGGTACATATGTACCCACACGTTCCCATGTTAGGTGTGTATGTACCGAGGGTGTACGGGTACTGGCGGTACATGATTGTGTACTCACCGGTCTGTTTGTTCCTTTGTTTGCTCGCGACCTTTCGTCCTCACCCTCTCGACGTAAAAGGATCGGAAGTAACATTGCACTGTCTTGAACTTTTTGTCCATGGATGCGGTCCGGAACTTCATCGTACCCACTTGCACTCGATTGAACTTGCGGCATCGAGGAGGGCAACCTTCGAGTAGAGCGCGCTCATACTCTGTGCATTGTCTTCCCAACCATGGGGTGGGGTCCAGGTCGATGTGCATCTTGTACTTGGCGGTACCCGGTGCCTTTGACCTGAAGGTGCGCCGTCTGAAAACAACACATGGCGCCTAAGCACTACGGAAATGCCGGGGACGTATGTACCGCGCACCGTGCACTTCATTACGGATGCAGGCTAGGTGCAGGTGTACCGGGCCAGCACTGGAAACGGTTGCGACCGGGTGCACACGTACTGGCCTATGGTACATGGTGGGTACACGTGCACCCGCAATGCTCCACATGCGACTTACTTGGAGATGAGGTGGTTGTAGTTCTCCACGAGTTCCTCGAGATTTATGTAGTGCTGGATATTGTTCCTCATCCACTTGGTCAGCTGCTGTTGCTCGAGGTCGGTGAGATTGTGGTTTTTCCCCACGTTGTTGACGCCAACCGGGTCCACGGTGATGACCTTCGTGTGGAACGGCATTGGCACCTCTTGGCGTAATGCCATGAGGAGTCCACGCACGAACCGTATCATGTCCTGTCTGCCGATGCCGTTCATGATGCTCTGTATTGGAAACGCGTTGTTCTTCACCCATCTCCCGATCTTCCCATTATACGACTCGAACACGTACATCCAATACTCGCGAACCGGCCCGAGGTCAAACATCTGATCGACCGTGTGCGAAAGCAAGTGCGTGTTAAGTACCCACCAATGTGGTGAACACATTCCCCGAGTGCTCTCGATGTTCTCGAACCATTCTTGTACATACTTGTCCAATGACGCCTTGTCCTGTATCGACACACGCCCCGTGCAAGGTGGGTGCAAGCGTACCGGGACATTCTATGTACCGGGTACAAAGCAAGTACATACGCACCGTTATTATGTTACATAGGTACCCGGCATGCACCGCGCCGGGTACGCACCGAGGGCGTGTGTACTAGGCGTGTACCCCGTAAATGTAGGGTACCCTACGTGCTTGCAGTTGCAGGTGTCATGTGGGATGGAGGAGCATATTTTATCGCACCTTCGGGATGACCTTGTGCGAAGTCAACTCCCTTATGATGGTGGTGAGGTCTCCAACAATCTTGGCGAGTGGATTAAAGGAATTGTCATCGCGTGGCCAAGCCGCGAGAGTTGCAAACATGCCGGAGACGAACATTACCAAGTACTCGTGCGCTTTCAGCTTCTTCGCCCTTCCATCCATAGCAAGCTTCAACAATTTCCATTGGCCACTTCCCCAAGCTCGTGGAAAATCGCCATCTCTAGCCCAAAAGCCAGCGGCATCCAATGAGCGATAAGAATTGGTTTTGACGTCGGGAATCTGCCAAGGAGAATCTCGCATGGTGTATTTGCCCTTTTCGCCTGCAAGCGACCCCCCCTTCCCCCCCTTCATCACATCACTGCTTTGCTCGTGCGAAACATGTCGGGTGCGCGTGTACCCGCAGAATACCTTGCCCGGGTGCACGCCCGGTACACATGCCCCAGGTGCACATGATTGTACCGGCCATGTACCCGTTGACAGGACCATACTAGCAATGTCGGAACAATGACAAGACAGAGTCAACATGAATTTTCGTATGTGAATATGGAAATTTTGGCAGGGTCTCCGGCGCACAAGGTGACCATAAGAAGGGATTTCCGGCATCTTTTGTTTCACGTCCCTGCGTCTTTCCCGGGTACATATGTACCCAACGATTCCCAGGTGCCGTACATATGCACCGTGGATGCACCAAATATGGGTGCACATGTACGCAACACGCGGGTGCACGTCCGGTACATGAGCCCCAGGAAGGTACCCGTGCAGCTCTGTACGCATAGATGCATGCATACCTGTGGCCCACCAGTTAGCCTTGATGCCTTCTTGCTTCGCCCATTGGCGGACTTTGTCGTCGAAATCGGCACCCATCAGAGAGTCGCAAACATGCTCGCCTAGGTTCTTGATGAGGTGCATGAGGTCGATAAGATAGTCCATGGATTCGTCCCAATAGGGCAATCGCGAGAATTCGGCCGGAAGCTTCTCTAACTATGTTATTAAACGCGAGATTCGTTTGGCACTTTTAGCTGAGTCGGTTTTGTTTGCGATTCCTAATGTTCGATTTTACTTATAGTGTATTATCGCTTGTAGTTCTGATTTTTAGCCCGCTTGGTGCATTGTACATCATTCTAGTGGTGACGTATCTCTTAAACGTTTGGGAATTATCCCTCTATATAGTATTAACTATTCGACGGCAATTCAGAATATTCAACGGTCTATAGTTCACTCAGGGTCGATAGCACTTCAGGTACATATACTCACAAACCAGTGTTGCGTAAGCACGACGAGGGTGGGGGTGGTGCAAAAAGTGGTTAATTCGCTGCCCTACAAATTTGAAAATCGGGAGGTCCCCATTTCGAGCACCGCCGTGTCGGTTGCGTGGGCCCGGGCGATATCATTTCTTTTGGCGTGGCCTGTGAGGCGGGAGCCAATCATGCATAAGACTCACGGTCAAATTTAGGTCTTGGTCACGTACTTATAGGGGACAGGGGCTGGTGGCATATACTTTTCATTTCGCGGGGTTGTAATGCGACCAAAGGGTGTGGCGTACCCTGGATGACAGGTATATGACAGCATGCCGCCATATCGCCATATACCCCTATTGCGCCTCCTTGTGCCGCCTGCTACACCTCCGTGATAACTACAATGAAGGGTCCATGCAGCAAGCAAGGGTCCACGTTGGGACCCTAATTGACCATTCTAACGTGTTAACGCATGGTTTTCGCCGAATTGGGCTTTCATGAGCTGATGACCAAAACGCGTTTTAGACTCCAGTATGTGTGTGAGCGGTGATGTGCCCGGACTATATGATATTGGCAACTTGACAAGGACGATGGGTGCGTTTGCAGTTTTG
The DNA here is from genome assembly GCA_001247695.2 of Cymbomonas tetramitiformis. NCBI lineage: Eukaryota > Viridiplantae > Chlorophyta > Pyramimonadophyceae > Pyramimonadales > Pyramimonadaceae > Cymbomonas > Cymbomonas tetramitiformis. The sequence goes on from LGRX02035852.1 coordinate 34,775, forward strand.
GTACCTTTTGTGACATTCAAATGAAACGTTTCGAGTAGCTCTACACTGAATATTCGTCAGTTTACCTACCGAATATAGTAGGCAAACTGTACCTGCTATACAGGTAGGTATAACAGGTACCTACCTATACATGTACCCACCTATATAGGTAAGTACCCAATACCCTCGATTTCGGGTGTTTCCTGACGTGTTTCCAAACCAGTCTTCGCGTATTTTGAAGCTTGACACGAAGATTCTGCAAGCCACCAATGAAATCATATAAACCTAAAGTCTCAACGGTCATTATGAGCCGTCAGATGCATGACTTCGATTAGTAACGCGCGCGCAACGCATAATATACAACCTTCACCCTTTATAGCTGGATAAAATCGTTATGGAAGAGATATGACGGGTCTGTCGAGTTTGTCAGATTCAGACGTTCTTGCGGTTATCGCGTGGATCTTATCGATAACGATCTGGTAGTACATTGATAATCTACCATGCGCCGGAGCCAAGGATATGACCCGAGCATTTTAAGTTTAACATACAGTGCACCTACTATACAGCTGGGCCCGGAAAACATCGGGACGCATACATCCTGCGTGAAGCGGATTCGGGTCATCTCATGCGTACGAAGCATGTTTGCATACAGTTTGTGTCTGTGGGGTATCCTTACAATGCGTATGATACATCATACTATTACCGACTTAAATATATGTGTGTGCGGGTCATCGCATGTTACGGTATGTGCCTTCGTTCGATGGTATTGCATATGTCACTGGTAAACTAGGCCAACGAAAACTCTATCTACGTTCGTTATCGTATCCGCCCGTGAGACGTATGCTCTAGCAACTGCGTGTGTAAGTCGCAATAATACCTCGTATAACGCTACTTCTCTAAACTTTTCTGTTGCAAGCGATACGACTGTCTGTGAAGTGTACGGTGGCGGTGGTCGATGTGCTGTGCCGTGATCGCTCTCGAGAGAAATGTAAGTATGGGATATGCTATCCCTACTTTCAACTCTGCGGCACCCCCCAATATCGCAGGGCTGTGGCGACCGCTACGTGACGGTCATGTCGTTCTGGTCACGCACATATTATATACTACCATATAATCTGGTAGTATATAAAACAGTCGAACAACCGGCCATATGCATACCGGCAAAGCGCGGGCATATGCGGAAGATATATATGTGTTGGCGCAAAAACGCTGGCTGAGCATGGTTGGGTAACTGTAGTGGTGCACTCGGTGGTGCGTCGTGGGCGTGGGCGTGGGCGTGGGCGTGGGCGTGGGCGTGGGCGTGGGCGTGGCACCACGGTATAGCGAATCTCGAGCAGCGAAGATACTGTGTTGCAGGAGCGAATATTGAGCAGACTCGCAGTGAAGACATACATGGCTACTATCCGACAGTCCTTCCCCAAGGACTAAATTGAAAACTAGTCCTTGGGGAAGGACTAGCGCCGTCGATTTTTTGGGGACGACCTAGCCAATGCCAGTGGCCCTATGGCTCGGTTTGTATCATCAATGTGACCTAAACTAAGTCCCTTAATGCCCCATTGGCCACGGGATGACGCATGTTGTTGTCGGTGGACGCCCATGTGGCATGCACCCTACTATTTCCATGAAATCCATTCAAATCGCCAAGCTGATTTTAGTACCTGATTTTCATGATTTTTTTTGGGAGAGCTCTAGGTCCCAGATAGGTGCCGCAAGTGGTAATATTGCACAAGTATAGGCTATCCAATGATAGGTGGGCGTGGCGGTGAGTTGGGGTTATGCCATTGGTCGCTATATGGCTACTGCTTGGTGGTACTTGTCATATTTATATCAGCTGGAACTGCTTAAGTATGGGGCCACATTGCCCAAATTGCAGCTTTGCATGGCCCATATCATGTGGTCTATGGGACATATTACAAATAGTGAGCATAGTGATGCATACATATGACTTCAAACTATACCTCGGTATTTTTTGGGGAATTTTCCAATCATTAGGGTGCGTGTTATTGAATATTTTGCTCGAATTTTGGGTCGAAAAATGTCATAATTCACCATTTTCGTCTTAGTGGTGGTGTTTACCATGCGCTGAGAGCATAATATATCGTCATTATACGCCATTTACGGTTATGCACCTTTACATTGGGTCATAAATCTGATGTGTGGGTGGTGGTACATCACCCCCTATCCATCTAAGGGGCCATTAGGGGCCATGCCGCCACTGGTCCTTCCCCAAGGACTAGCCATGCAAATGAATTAAATTTAGAGCATGACATAGCCCTAAACCGCGGCTAGATTACGGGTACCCAAACTTTGAAATTCAAAATCCCATAAAGATAGGCACTTAGGTTGTGTCCCAAAGGATTTTTTGAAGCATGGTGTTGGGTCTAAGGACCATTAATCCGGCCGTAATGTGCATTTCCGCCTAGTCCTTGGGGAAGGACTAGTGGTCCGGATAGTAGCCATACACTGTGTCGCGGTAGCGACATGCCCTGCTTTAGACGATTATTCAAGAGTTTGACGATTATTCAACTCTCTGGTATACATATATGGTATGAATTCATATCGAACCACATGTCCATTGACATATTATATTGATCACAAAAAGCATGACAGGTATCTTAAAAGCATGACTTATATAATGAAGAATTTGGAAAGGTCATTGAAATCTGAAGCACGCTTGCCATAATTATGTCAAGCCACAAAACAACGCAAGTGTCTATTGAGTCGAATAATCATGTGTCAAAGCTCGAATGCCTGAATGTTGATGACGAAGCGATGACGATGCATATACATGTTATATAATTTCAATTCACGAACTGGCTGTGAAGTCATTTCAATCTAATAATTTATTAATGAAGATTGTTGTACAGTTCATTCACGAGTAATCAGCAATTCATATACCCCTTCGCACACGCACAAGCTCACAACTCGCTTCCTGTATCGCAACTGCCACACTTGCATATCGTGATGCCATCTGCGCATTTGCTTGTATATATTTGCTTGATTATCATGTTAGAAATTTTATACACGCATGATGATGCCAATTGCTGAATTTAAATGTGCATCGTCTCCCATCCGCATGGCATCTCGGCAGATATCCCGTTGGATGCATCCCAATATACAAGGACAGTTGCGATACATGAAGCGAGTTGTGGGCAGGTATATTTCATAATTGCACCATGCGCGTCGGTGCGATATGCAGACGATGTATAGACGTGCGCCCGCTAGATCGCATCATCGCGACATGCGAGCACGGCAACCGTAAATAATATAATAAAAGGAAGCACGCTGTGCCGCGTTCGTATTTTTATAATTGCAGCATGTGCGTCCACACAAGGCATATAAACTCAGAAATATTTGCACGAATTGCCACGGCCTTCATGCATCATCGATCATAGCTCACGCGATTTTGCGACCTTGGCCTGCGCATGCACAAGGGGCATATAATACGGTATAATACTGTATCATACTAGTATTATACTGCATTATATGCCTCTTGCATATAATCCGACTAGCTACCGCCCTCACCCACAAATATCAGCGCGCCAATAACAAAGTACCCGCATCCGCATACATCAGCCTACGGGGTCTGCGCCTGCCATCATATGTAAATACCAGCGCGCCGATATGAGCGCTTTGTCGTTCCGACTCACGGCAGACGGTAGACGGCAGATGATCTCGCGACACTATATAAATTGATACATTCGTAACCGTTATCGCAGCGGTGCGGTCCGATGTTGTATAAATATACGTTCAATAAGTATATACTTACATAATTGCATATGCAATATGATGCATGTTTTACATCATCCATGTCGTCATGCTAGCATCGTGCAGGTGGCACTAGTGATGACCATTACTCGTCAAATGCTGACCGGTCACCTTCGATGATGGATGCAAGTTGTATCGAGTCACGTCGTCACGATGTAGAAATATTCTCAATTCTGATCAGAAATACGATATACATCCTCCTAAGAACGAACGAACGATATATTCATTATTATTATTTTCATTTATATATTTTATTATTTATTACAAGCATTACATTTTACATATGCGATTATTCAAGAGTTTCACAATTAATCGTCAAGTGATAATATAATATAATATAATATATAATATAGTATATATATATAATATGCTATACTATATAATATGACATATAATATATATATATCATAAACAATATATAATATGTAACATATAATATGCCCTAATATATAATATATATAATTATATATTACAAATATGTTCTCATCTTCACCATTATTCAAGAGTTTCACAATTACTAGGCGGATCGATCTCAAAAAGAGATCTCCACTAGGCCATCCGACCGTAGGATCATGTGCGCGACAGTGCTTCGCTTTTTGCGTCCCAACATGCCATGCCATAACGCGTGGGTGGCGTCGCGGTGAATGTACGCGACTGCAGGGCACTGTCATCGCTAGCGTCTGGCGATCGTGAGATCGAAAGTTCGTCTGTGTCGCCCGTTGGGATTCGCGCTTTGCTGCTTAAGTAAGGTAAGTAAGGTAAGGTAAGGTAATTTGGCCAGGTTCCAAATCATAAGGAGCAGAGGTATCAAGCTGTAAACCTCTGCTCCTTATGATTTCGAACCGGACCAAATTACCTTACTTACTTACCTTACTTAATCAGCAGCAGCAGCAAAGCGCGAATCCCAACGGGCGACACAGACGAACTTCCGATCTCACGATCGCCAGACGCTAACGATGACAGTGCCACTGCATTCGCGTACATTTATCGCGACGTCACCCTCGCGTTGTGGCGTGGCATGTTGGGATGGAAAAAGCGAAGTATTGTCGCGCACATGATCCTACGGTCAGATGGCCTAGTGGAGATCTCTTTTTGAGATCGATCCGCCTAGTATAATACAATACAATATAATACAATACAATATAATATAATATAGATTGTATAGATTATATAGATTATATATTAATCTTACTCCCCAAGTCGTGATCATTTAACGAAGTCGCGATTATTCAAATCTTCTTTCATAATACTATATAAATTTCTACGCCCAATCTAGGATTGAAATGTAATACCTTAGGTGCACCAAAGGTATAAATGCGTTTATAAATGCGAAAATAACTGTAAGGCCGGGTGAAGTGCATCCCTTGCGTCCATGCCCCCAAAGTGATCGGGAATTCCTTAAGTATGGGGAAATCCTTAAGTGTGGGGAATTATGTGAAATCCTCCAATCCTCCAAATGTCAATATGTATGGGTATGTATGTCCAGATGGCGTGCTGTGGACAACTGAACAACGCACTCCACACTCAGGCCTTGGTTGCCGCAAGCCATCAACTGCACCACCTGCTGGAAAACAACCCGAGGTCAACATATTGGCTGTATATATTTGGAAGACGCTTTTGGACCAGCGTTTTTTGTAATAATGTGAAATATCTATGTATAAAGCCATGCGATTGGCTCGACCTGGCTTTCAAGTTTCAAGCGTAAGAATGTTTATCTATATTTGCGTGACCGTCATTTTAGGTTTGCGCACTCTGCTCAGCCAGAAATGGGTAAAAGTGGACTCCGAAACAGAGACTTTCGAGGAGTTCTCAAAAGGTTTTGTGACAAGAAACTCGGTGACGCCGATCGTGCTCTCCTTCGAAGATGCTTGAGCCCCAAGGTGTGTAGTGTTACCATATTGTGTATTACTCACGCATGCTTGGCAGCTAACTGTACATTGCACGCAATATATACTCAAAGGTTATGAAAAAATAAAACATTTGCAAGTTTCATGTGTTTCCCATACTTAAGGAAACCCGACCACTTGTCCATACTTAAGGATTACCGATCGGTGATCCCCCCTCCATTCCGGCGACAAAATGTGACATGGACGCAGGGATGCACTTCACCCGGCCTAATAACTACGTACCTTGCTCGGTGCAACAAATGTATTTACATGCACAAGATGCGGATTCAGCAATACCTACTTATCAGTAATTTATATACATATATATCGGATATTCCAATGTACATTTGTGATTTTGTCCGACTGTCCGTAGCGTATAATCTGATTCGATCACACATGTGTAAATTGATATAAATGCCACTTGTCAGCGAAGCATCCCGTCTGGGGGATTTCTGATTATTAATCAGATTGTATCGAAGCACGAGTAATTACTGCGATTCATATACCCCTTCGCACAAGCACAAAGCACAAGCTCACAACTCGCTTCCTGTATCGCAACTGCCACACTTGCATTTGCATATGGTGTTGCCATCTGCGCATTTGCTTGTATATATTTGCTTGGTTATCATGATAGAAATTTTAGACACGCATGATAGTGCCGATTGCTGAATTTAAATATGTATCGTCTCCCATCCGCATGGCATCTTGGCAGATATCCCGTTGGATGCATCCCAACATACAAGCTCGACAGTTGCGATACAGGAAGCGAGTTATGGGCAGATATATTCCATAATTGCACCATGCGTGTCGGTGCGATATGCAGACGATGTATAGACGTGCGCCCGCTAGATCGCACCATCGCGACATGCGAGCACGGCAGCCGTAAATAATATAATAAAAGGAAGCACGCTGTGGAGTATATCCGGCAGATGGGGGGCTACTTACGATTGAAATTTTCAGGCCCTGATTTAGACCCTGAATTTTTTTCAGGGCCTGATTTTCATTTTCAGGCCCTGAACTTCACTTTCAGGGCCTGAAAATCACTTTCAGGGTCTGATCTTGTTTTATACTAGGCTAGTTATACACCCTAGAGAAAACCTCCTGGTTGATATAAGTTTTCCACAAAAGTTCAGAGCCTGAACTTTTGGAATTCACACTCTTAAGAACAACCTTGTACTTTTTTTTCAGGGCCTGAACTTTTTATTCACTTTTCGTATTATATAAAGTTTAGAAATATATTCTCATGTCGCCATCTAACACCCTGAAAAAAAAAGTTCAGGGCCTGAACGTTTACAGTGTTCCAACGGCCCTGAAAATTCATATCAGGCCTACAAATGCCTTTTCGGGCCCTGAAAATGCTTTTCAGGACCTGAAAAGTCGTTTTCAGGCCCTGAAAACGACTTTTCAGGCCCTGAAAATGCCTTTATAGTGCCTTTATAAAATGCTGAAAATGCCTGTATAAAGTGACTTTCAGGCGCTGAAACCGACTTTTCAGGCCCTGAAAGTGCCTTTCAGGGCCTGAAAACGACTTTTCAGGCCCTGAAAGTGCCTTTCAGGGCCTGAAAACGACTTTTCAGGCCCTGAAAGTGCCTTTCAGGCCCTGAAAACGACTTTTCAGGCCCTGAAAGTGCCTTTCAGGCCCTGAAAACGACTTTTCAGGGCCTGAGAATGCATTCCAGGGCAATTCATTGCAAGTTATGCATGCACCCCCCAGCCCTATACTCATCTTATCCATTATTAAGTGTACTCAGGCAAGTGACGGGCATTCCTCCCAAGTAGACAACCCTCTGGAAGGGTATTCAACCTATAATTGCCACGGCCTTCATGCATCATCGATCATTGCTCACGCGATTTTGCGACCTTGGCCTGCGCATGCACAAGGGGCATATAATACGGTATTATACTGTATCATACGGTATTATACTGTATTATATGCCCCTTGCATATAATCCGACTACAGTAATCACCCAGTGTTAAGAAAACCGGAGATTTGGGGCCAGCCAGCAATATTCGCCAAATAATCGGTACCCCCAACAAAGCTGGCTACTTTCTTATTGGCGGGTTTTCTTATTACTGAGTGATTACTGTAGCTACCGCCCTCACCCGCAAATATCAGCGCGCCAATAACAAAGTACCCGCATCCGCATACATCAGCCTACGGGGTCTGCGCCTGCCCTCATATGTAAATACCGGCGCGCCGATATTTGCGGATGTGAGCGCTTTGTTATTGGCGCGAGAGCCCGCATCTGCAAACACTCGTATTGATTCATGCTCATCAAATCTCACGGCAGACGGTAGACGGCAGATGATCTCGTGGCACTGTATAAATGTATACATTCGTAACCGTTATCGCAGCGGTGCGATCTGATGTTGTATGAATATACGTTCAATAAGTAACCTCTGCTCCTTATGATTTGGAACCATTCGCTATGTTTCATCTCCGTTCGCTGTACTTGTTATGAATTTAGATATGAGTCATTTTGGTGATCATCCCCGTTCGTTTTTTTTTGTTTATTTGCTATGTATGAGGAGAGCGAACAGAGATGAAAAAGCAAAGCTCAAATCCCAACGGGCGATACAGTCGATTTTTCGATCTCACGATCGCCAGACGCTAACGATGACGGTACCACTGCATTCGCGTACATTTGCCGCGACGCCATCCACACGTTATGGCATGGCATGTTGGGAAGCAAAAAGCGAAGCAGTGTCACGCACATGATCCTGCGGTCAGGTGGCCTAGTGGAGATCTCTCACTGAGATCGACAGCGCCTAGTATGCTTACATAATTGCATATGCAGTATGCTGCATGCTTTACATCATCCATGTCGTCATGCTAGCATCATACAGGTGGCACTAGTGATGCCCATTACTCGTCAAATACTGACCGGCCACCTTCGATGATGGATGACAGTTGTATCGATGGCTGACGGTCACATAAATAATTATAATAATTGTTTATGGGTCATCAGTTTTACCCACTCTAATTCTCTAATTCTCTACTCTCCAAGTCGCGATTATTCAACAAAGTCGTGATTATTTAAATCGTATTTCATAATACCGCTATATATACTCCCTGTACTGCGATATAGCGAATCTTGAGCAGTGATGATACTGTGTCGCAGGAGCGAATCTTGAGCAGACTCGCAGTGAGGGCACTGTTATTGGTAATTATAGAAATGCATTCTTCCTGGGTAAGATGTTAGCAGATCATGAGGGCACTGTCTCGCGGTAGCGATCTCATTGGATGCCGCAGTGCGCCGACGCATCATGAGTGCCGCGACGTGATGAGAGGTCCGCGAACACTGAACTGAGTGACTACGAGGTGCGAGAAGGTGAACGTTGTAGTGATCAGTGTGAAACGAACGCCCGAAGGTCGTGAACGGTGACGACATTGTACCACGGTAGAGCGAATCTTGAGAAGCGAAGATACTATTGTTATTGGTAATATACTATGTATAATATACTATTGTCATTGGTAATATACGAAGATACTATGTCACAGGAGCGAATCTTGAGCAGACTCGTAGTGAAGACGTACACTGTGTCGCGGTAGCAATGGCACTGTACGGCGGAATTGCGAATCTTGAGTGGTGATGATACTGTCTTACTATATATATCACTCTGCTATAATTTAATATTAGTGTTTTTTTCTCGAGTTCCCACGGGTGCATTCTACAGTAAACACTCGATTTTAAGAAAACAGGAATTTTAGGTCAGCCTAGCAAATTTCCTATTTATATAGAGATCTTAAATATGGAGTGTTATGTGTTAAATATTGTGAAGAAATCAAAAAAGCTGGCTTTCTTATTGGCGGGTTTTCTTATTACTGAGTGATTACTGTACTCCTGATGGGAGCCTGAAGAGCAGGGGCTCGACGTTCTGGCGGCTGCGATGATGTCGCTGACGTGTGACATCACTCGTACGTGATACGTACTGGCGCGTTTGCATCGTGATCTCCAGAGGGTCTGTCGGTCACTTAGTTGATCTCCAGAGGGTCTGTCGGTCACTTAGTTAGATCTCCAGAGGGTCTGTCGGTCACTTGGCTAGATCTCCAGAGGGTCTGTCGGTCACTTAGTTAGAGGTACATCGTCGTACATCGGCGATAGTATTTGAATGGTGCACATTATGTTATCCAAAAATATATTGACGATACGTATAATGAATGTACAGGCTCCTACCGGATTTTTATCATTATAATTGACGCGCTGGCATCTATCAGGGCGCTGCACTCGCTCATATATATGTTCACGCAATTTGCTGCGATCGTTTCTGACATATAATATGGGTGATATCCTCTCCGAACTATGCTCAATGGACGGTGGGTTAGGCAAAGGTGGGTGCTGGACTTACGGCATCTTGCCTCACTTGGATGCGACCGATCGTCAACTCTTGCGGCAGACATGCAGTCGCATGCGTGCGGCACTCGCTAAGCTCAATATGCCGATGCAAATCAGCAGAGTAATGGTCCGCGTACCTCTCGCCGAATGGGCGTTAAATACGATATTATCTTCGCGCGATTTACACGCATATCGCCAGTACATACACGCAGCATGTAAGAAAGCGGCTAGTGGAGGATATCTAGCGGTGCTGCAGTGGGCGCACGAGCATGGCTGCACCTGGGATGTCACCACGTGTCATGGTGCGGCGTATGGTGGGCATCTGGAGGTGTTGCAGTGGGCACGCGAGCATGGCTGCCCGTGGGACGCCGGTACATGTCGCAGTGCGGCGGCAGGTGGGCGTCTGGAGGTGCTGCAGTGGGCGCGCGAGCATAGCTGCCCGTGGGACGCCGGTACATGTCGTGGTGCGGCGTATGGTGGACATCTGCAGGTGCTGCAGTGGGCGCGCGAGCATGGCTGCCCGTGGGATGCCGGTATATGCCATGCTGCGGCGGCAGGTGGGCATCTAGAGGTGCTGCAGTGGGCGCGCGAGCATGATGATTGCCCGTGGGATGCCATCACGTGTCGCAGTGCGGCGCAGGGCGGGCATGTGGAAGTGCTGCAGTGGGCGCACGCCCATGGCTGCCCTTGGGATGTCACCACATGTCGCAGTGCGGCGTATGGTGGGCACCTGCAGGTGCTGAAGTGGGCGCGCGAGCATGGCTGCCCGTGGGACGCCAGCATATGTTCTAGTGCGGCCTCAAGTGGGAACCTGAAGGTGTTGCAGTGGGCGCGCGAGCATGGCTGCCCGTGGGATGCCATCACGTGTCGCAGTGCGGCGCAGGGCGGGCATGTGGAAGTGCTGCAGTGGGCGCACGCCCATGGCTGCCCGTGGGATGTCACCACATGTCGCAGTGCGGCGTATGGTGGGCACCTGCAGGTGCTGAAGTGGGCGCGCGAGCATGGCTGCCCGTGGGACGCCAGCATATGTTCTAGTGCGGCCTCAAGTGGGAACCTGAAGGTGCTGCAGTGGGCGCGCGAGCATGGCTGCCCATGGAACGACACCACACGTCTTTATGCGACGTTTGGTGGGCATGCGGAGGTGCTGCAGTGGGCGCACGCCCATGGCTGCCCGTGAGACGTCATCACATGTTTCACTGCGGCGTATGGTGGGCACCTGCAGGTGCTGCGTGAGGGCGCAGGCATAGCTGCCCATATAGCAATGCAGATGGCCGAATGCGTGCACCGCGCTCGATACTGTTATGATAATTAGTATTCATAACCTCTGCTCCTTATGATTTGGAACCGGACCAAATTACTTACCTTACTTAATCAGCAGCAGCAAAACGCGAATTCCAACGGGCGACGCAGACAAACTTCCGATCTCATGGATTCCAGACGCTAACGATGACAGTGCCACTGCTGTCGCGTACATTTACCGCGACGCCACCCACGCGTTATGGCATGGCATGTTGGGACGCAAAAAGCGAAGCACTCTCGCGCACATGATCCTACGGTCAGATGGCCTAGGGAGATCTCTGTTTGAGATCGATCCGCCTAGTAAATTACGAGCCTAGAACATGCCTGACGGCCCGATCACATGCCCATTCCTGGTGCCCACCCATGGCTGTGGCTGCATTCATCGACAAGCCTCCGAGGGTCGTCCGAGGTCCCACACTCATACATGCATTCGTCGTAGAATATTGAATTAGGGCGTCTCCGATGTATTTCACGTTATCATATATTATGCATAGTGGACAGTCGTCTGACAGATATTTATCTGACAGCTATCCCAGTTGAGGAGGCTGGATACGTTATTACACCCAACAAAGTTTCTGGATGCGTGTTTCTATATTCATTATATATGTTATAGTATTCACTCTGGCTTACCACCATGCATTGTGCGATTTGTGCCAAGCAGCAGAGGCATCCGATTGTCAGATCAGACCGTGATAATCACGACGCGTGTCCCGGCGCGACGTGTATATGTATATTATATATATACAATACATGTATATAACTATATATATGAACAATCAGAGTGGTGCTAATATAACAATAAATTACCTAGATTCTTATAACAATAATTACATAGTACAACATCAGTTTGCAATCCATTAGTGAGATTGCAACCTTTTTTCCCCCTAGGAGATTTAAGCACGCCTGAGAATCGTTTGTCGTGTCGTGAAGCGTGTGTCTACAAGGTGGATGTGCAAGGGTGAGCGATACTCTTTCGATGCCCCCTGAGAAGTAGGGAGCATGCATTCAGATTGACGAAGGATCATAAGAGAAAATCGAGAATCGATCCGGCATTCAATATGAGGACCAAGAAATATGTTGCTGCAACCATGCTAATATGATCACGAAAGCTGGTCGGTTCTTCACGGCACGATCCAATGAAATATTGATAGCTGATGCGTCAAATGCGCAACAATGTCGGAAGGTGACACGTTGGGGTATACACTACCAACCATTCTCTCGGATCCCATTTCCTTATTGGGAGCTCCACAAATGCAGTCATCCGCAGCACTTTAAGGTGTAGCAAGGAATATTTGGCCCTGCCATGCATCGTGCTATCTGTCCATGACTGGATGAGGACGAGGACCGCGGCCCAGGTGGATGGGTTTCTTATAATATACTTATACCCTGTCACATATTGGCAGGAACAACATTCCAGGGGAAGTATAGTAGCTGCTGAATGACTACCTACCACGCGAAATTTGAGCGCACAAGCCTCCCACCCATATAGATCGTTCGAGGAACCAGCGATGCTTTAAAGACGTGTCTGTCGGACGAATGCGGCATCAGCGGCAGCCAGGCGCCTACGTCCTTGGTTTTGCACCACACTCCGTGCAAGGTGGGCTGGCCCAAACGGCATCGAAGTACCAGAGATGATACTGCTTCGCATGCCACTTCTGCATGATTACTGATCGGGTGCCCATCGATCGTGGCCACGGCAACGCACTCGGCGTCGTCAGGATATATACCGTGTGCTCCACTAACTCAACCTCACTGAACAACAGCACCAGTGATCGAGGGTGCGGCTATAAAGCATCGCAGCAGGGACAACGTATGCCGTATTGGTGGTCACAGGACTCGTGATGCCGACAGAGGCCCAAGTGGTAGGTTTCGGTTGCGAGGAGCTCCAACAGTAATAAGCAACATCGCAATGAGAATTATCGTCTCATTAACCAGAACCAAGCCCCAAAAATGACCTACTGCCGTAATCACGAATCCAAACCCGAGGGCAAAAACTGCCAGAAAGGCCAGACCCGCGTCACGAGAATAATCCCAACTCGATTCGTAATCGTGCAGAAAGTACCAGTCAACCTCAAACTAAAACATCGCAATCAGAAATAGAGACAAAAAGTAGCAAACGTGCTAGATCCTTAGAACAAAAAGTTAGAGCCAGATCACGGAAGCTATCATAATGACCAGGGCAGATGATGTATTGATGAATCTATCCGAATCCGTTGTATTACATATGCAACCCACATTCGCCCATATCACAAAATACATTGAACGGCATAATATCAGCCGACATAAGCCAACCCACCATCATCCCAGTCGAGGTGAGAAGCAAATCAGGAGCAGGGCGGGGTCGTGACAAGATACCACCAACTCATACATATTCCCAACCCAGATGCAAAGCAGCATGGAAAGATGATACGATGTGACCGATCATCGCCCAACAATAGTTGGTCCCAGGGTTACGGAGTAAGCGGACCCTGTTGGCATGCCCCCCAGTGGCTCACGGTCGATGGATGGGACCCGTTGGTCCATGATTATGCTACGAATGCAGTCACACCGCAAAGCATGGACACCCAATGTCAAAAAATGAAAACATGCGGGCACCTAAGTGCTCCCCACAAAAATCAAGGGAAAACACAGAAGGCGGACTTCACCACCCTCTGCCTCTCCTTGCAGCAAAGGCAGACGAATCCATCGAGCTCTCCAAGAGGCAGTGCCCGCCAGAATGGCACAAAATACACATATCAATCATACATCAAGAAACAAGAAGCATTCAGGAGTAGGGCGGGGCTGTGATGCGATGCTACCGACACATAAATCTCCAAACAAATGCAAAGCAGCATGGATGTATGGATGTACCAATCAGTGCAAAAAATGTGAGATTGCACAACTTCACGCAACTCAATGCATGCTGAATTCCGATCCCTGCCGGCATGCCCCCCGGTGGCTTCACAGTCGATGAATGGAATCTGTTGACAGTCGATGAATGCAAACCAATGGACGGACAATGGGAGATGCACGGAAGCATAAACCAGAAGCGGGCACCGAGACGCTCCCCGCAGAGATCAAGGGAGCAGGAAACCGAGTGATGCATTCACCCCACCATGCCCCTTCTTACAAAGAAAGCAGACTAGGCTGCTTTATTTCTCAAAAGGACAGATACACACTGAATGGCATGAGATCAGCCGACACAAGCCAACCCACCATCATCCCAGTCGAGGTGAGAAGCAAATCAGGAGCAGGGCGGGGTCGTGACAAGATACCACCAACTCATACATATTCCCAACCCAGATGCATAGCAGCATGGAAAGATGATACGATGTGACCGATCATCGCCCAACAATAGTTGGTCCCAGGGTTACGGAGTAAGCGGACCCTGCTGGTATACCCCCCAGTGGCTCACGGTCGATGGATGGGACCCGTTGGTCCATGGTTATGCCATGAATGCAGTCACACTACACAACATGGACACCCCATGTAACAAATGAAGACATGCGGGCACCTAAGGGCAAAGATACACACTGAATGGCATGCGATCAGCCGACAAAAGCCAGCCCACCATCATCCCAGTGGATGTGAGAAGCAAATCAGGAGCAGGGCGGGGTCGTGACAAGATACCACCAACTCATACATATTCCCAACCCAGATGCAAAGCAGCATGGAAAGAATTTACGATGCGTCCATCACCTATCTCCAAGAGTTCGTGCCTGGCTTGGGCACCAGAAACACCCGCGAAACGTGACGTCTTCGGCGTGCCCGTACCCATGCTCCAGACCGTAAAGCTCTGTCTGTCTCGATGTCCAACCACTCCTGCTGCTGCTGCGCCAGATCCCGCAGAGAGGTCCCGTGGTTGAAGTCGGGTGGAGGGCCTTTCACCCACCGCATCTTCGCTCCTCGAGCGATCCATTGCAGTGCTTCGCTGCTCGCGCCTCCAGCGCGCCATGCTCCTTTGCGAGAACGTACATACTCCTGTATCGTACGTTGTTTGACCTGAACCCCCGGAGCGAGAGGGGTTAGGTCAGGTGCCCCAAGGCACATTTAATCCCGCTTCCCATGGGGATTAGCGGGTTTACCGCCCTTACCCGGGGAAGTTGGCGGAGGAGCTCGATCTCCTCCACGACCACCTCCAATTCGATCGTCGCTGCGTTGTGCCCGGTTTGCAGCACCCGCCGCCAGCTTCGCCGTCACTGTCATCACGTTCTTGGCCTTGGAGGAATCGAACTCTGCCAACCACTTTGACAGGACCGTGTCCGCCACCACGCCCTCAGTGCCCGCGTAGATCTTCTGCTCCATGAAGGCAAGCTTTGCCCGTACAACTTCAGCTCCACCGTGAGCTTCGTTGTCGCCTTCGAGCATCGCCCTGTACCCAATCATGGTGTAGCGGGCGCACACCATACCGTAAACGCCCTTCTTGGTGTTGTGCCCCCCGCAGCATCCTGTTCCAGAGCTCTGCCAAGAGCGGGGTGTACTCCGCTTCGGGCAAGTTCTGCAGCAGGTCCACTGTCTCCTCCTCGTAGACGATCGCGTCGTGGAAGTGTACGCGAGTGCTGGTCCCAGCACCATCTGCTCGTACTTCATCGAGGAGTTGGACTTCTTGCTCAACGCCGCGTGTGCCCCGTCCCCGTAAAGGTCGAACAGCTTGGGCATCGAGTCCGTCAGCGTGTCCGGACGCGGCGGAAAGGGATTCACGGGCGCGTAGGGACAGTAAGGCAGACGTCGGAGCTTCTCGAGCTCTGCATCACCAGTCGACGTCGTCGCCGATGTGACTTCTTCCTTGCCAGACCGAGCTTTCTCAGCGTCGGCCCGCAGAGCACTGATTTGCTCTGACAGCAACTGAGCTTGTAGGTCGTGCTGCTTGCTCTCCGCTTGCTGGATCTTCATCGCCGCATCGTGGGCTTCCTGCTGGTGTTTCATCTGTTGCAACAGCAGTTGCACCTCCAGCGAAGGCACTGGAGGCAATACAGTCGCGTCAGGGGGACCTACACTACTCGGTGTAGGCTCAACCTCCCCTGGTTGCTGGCTGTCTGTGCTACCAGTCATTGTGCTGGTGCAGATTCCGGATTGCTTACTTCTACAGGAGTAAGGAATTTAAATTTTCTTACAGTGTGCCGCGCAGAAAATATCCCAGAAGGAAATATTTTCGTGGAGTTCTTTTACCGAAGGCAAAAGAACAGAGCTGAAGCTGATGTAGCTTCACGGGCTTTTCGTCTAGTTTCTGTGCCTACTACACGTGACACGAACCGTCACTAGAGCTGCAAAGCATGACACGGGTCATTTGATCTATACGTGGCAGAAACCACTAAAATTCCACTGCGCTCCAATTTAAACATTATTGTCACTACATTCCGCCACAGTCTCAAAAAACGCACTCCAAATGTCCTGTTCCAGCCTTAAGCCCGGTCCATTTCTTTTGCTCTTCACATCTCATTGCCAACAGGCACACTGCATAGCATTTCATTAAAAATAGCTTTCTTCTTACATGCTTTTAAGTGTGTGAGAGAAAATCTCTTTTTGGAATGTCTTCTCTAGGCTGATTCACAACTTCACATGCTTTTTAGGCTGATGCACAGCTTCTAAGGCAAAATGTTTAGAGTCTTCTGGGTTGGGTGGGTAGGGAAGGCAAACGAACAGAGCTGCGGATTCCCACGGGCGGAACTCCTAAATACTGTCGTGTGTAAAGCCTTTAGATCTAACTCAGCTGCTGATTTTGATCTAACGGCTCAGGAAACTCTGATCGATCTACCGGCACAGAAACCTCTAAAATTCCGCAGGCTCCAATTTAACCATTTCTTTTGCTCTTCACATCTCATTGCCATGTAACAAAGATCATTAGGCACACTGCTCTGTGCCAGGCTGCCGCTGCTGCTGTCGCCATCTCGGAGTGGTCCACCCGAAGTACTTCTCCATGTGCTCGTCGGGAACAGCTGCCGGGTCAATGTAGGAGTGGATGGCAGAGGACAGCCGAGACCAGCCGCCCAGGAAGCAGCACTTCTCAAGCGCCGCGCCCACAACCCTGGCACAGGTACAAGCCCCCTTGCGGGTGCTGTGGCCAGAGAAGTGTCCCCCTTCCGGAGGGACACACCCAAGCCTCCCCAATGCCAACTGCACCCAGCCATTAGCTTGCGCCGACTGGAGCTTTCCTTGCTCCCACGGCAGCCTCCAGTAGCTGCCCTGCACTTCCGAGCCCGTCACCGGGCGATGCCCCCAACAGGCATCCCGCACCTGCTGCCAGTGCTGCAGGAGCTGCACAAGCCCCGCCACCCCCGCTGCGGGGATGGTGAGCCTCCTCCTGAGGCGCACGTGCCCCCTGCCTTTCTCCTTGTGGAGAACCACGGAGATGTCCTCACCTGTGATGCTGATGTGCTCCCTGCGCATGGAGACGCCCGTCTCTGGCCGGCCGAAGGTGACGAAGGCAAACACCACGTAGGTGCACGCCCTGAGCAGTTCCGTAGCTGCCCGGCCCACCGGCTCCAGCCCCAGCCCGTGCGCATGCACCGCCGAGACATGCCTGGCAGGCAGCCAGATCCGCACCGTCTGCTCCTCACCCGCGGCTTCAGCCGCCTGCACCTGGAGGCGGGCCATGCCCTTCACTGCTCTGGAGATCGCCCGGCCCCTGGCAGGCCCGGGGAACCCCATGTCCTCGTGGTAGTTGTTGATGGCGGATAGGTAGGGCTGCATGTTGGACGCCTGCACCGTGCCCTTGTCCAGCATGTGAGCAATGTACAGCCTCACCGTGGCCCCCGTTGCCGGAAGCCACTGTCTGCCCTCCGCCTCACAGATCGCCATGAAGGCCCGAGCCTTCGGCCGGTAGTTGCCCACCGTCTTGCCGCCCAATGCTGCCCCCTGCATCTGCACTGCCAGCTCAGTGAGGGAGCTGTCCCCCAGCTCTCCTCTCCAGCGCTCCTGAAGCGCCGCATCCCAGCCAGTCACCTCCTGCACCGCTGCCGGGAGCACCTCATACCTCTCCTTGCTCATGTCCAGGTCCTCCTTGTCACCATCCTCGTAGGCAATGTGGGTTAGGCCGTCCGACCCCGTGTCACCCAAGGTGCCGGTGCACCAGGCATCATCCTGGGGCTAGTACACCTTCACCTTGAGGCCACTCGCCAGCCCCGCCTGCGGCGCCTGCCCGGCTGCCCGCCTCCCATCCTGCAGGTAATGGCTCACCGGGAGGCGGAGATGCGGAACATGATGCCGTCCCAGCTTGAGGCCCCGAGCAGCTCGGACCCTCCCAGCCGGCTGGGAGTAAAGAGGTCCCTGCCCCGGGGCAAGATCACCACCTCGTCGGCCATGGCCTCCAGCTGCTGGAACCACATCTGCCCCGGCCAGTAGGGCGCCACCACCGTGGCGGCGCACTTCTCCTCCCGCAGCTTGTGCGCCACCTCGTCGAGGAGGGACCACGGGGGGTTGACCCAATTGACCTCTCCTAGCCAGGAAAAGGCCAAAGAGTCCACGCCCTCGCACCCCGGGTCGTGCCACTGTGCGTAGTAGCGCGGCAGCTGGGCGGAGAGCTCCGAGGCGAAGCGGTCCACGGTGTGCTGGTGCCATTCCCGCTCCGCCCACTGAAACCACCTGCGGTTCAGCCGCCAGTCGTCCAGGTCCCGGTCCCGAGACAAGCGGTCGGCCCACTCGTTTGCCTCGCTTCTGATGTACCTCGCCTGGAGCTCGATGTCGTTTAAGTCCAGCAGGATCCACAGGCGCCGCATCCGCCGCATCAGCTCCGGGTTGCGCGACGTGAAGTGCGAGAGCATGGCCACCACCGCCTGGTTGTCGCAGTAGAGGCGCACCACCTTGCCGGTGAGCTCTCTCAGGAAGGATTGCACCGTCTTGTACACGGCCTCCAACTCCAGGTGCGTGATGTGTAGATGCCGTAGCTCGTCGGACCAGAATCCTCTTGCCGCGTGCTTGAGGTTCAGCACACCGCCCCATGCGAACAGAGACGCGTCGGTGTGCACCTTCGCTCTCGTGGGGCTGCGCCAGATCTTGCGACCGTTCCACCGGCTCTGAGCCGGCAGCCTGAGCCACCACTCGATGTCGCTCCACGCCTGCCGTGTGAGCTTCACCTTCGCGCCCCATCCCCGCCTCGTGGAGAGCACGAAGTGGAGCTCCCTGAGATACAATCTCGCCGGAGGGACTGCCAGATACACAGACTGGCAGAGCCCCGTGAACGCTGCCAGCTTCCGAGCTGGGAGCCACCTCCGCTGTCGCGACGCCTCGCTGAGAAGCGCCTTGGACTGCAGGTGAATCTTCTGCAGCCTCGCCGGTGTCACGCGGAACTGTCCCGCCTTGAGGTCCACCTCGAGCCCGAGGTGCTCCACCAGCTGCGTCGGCTCCCATTGCCCCTTTTTCTCGTTGCGCGACAATCCGAGTCTCACCAAGACCCGAGATGTCAGCTCGCGCGCCCTGAGCGCCTCGATCCTGCTGCTTAGCAGCAACAGGAAGTCGTCCATGTAAGGGAGCACCCGCGCCCCCTGCTGATGCTCCTCGCGGCCGCATCCTCCAGCTCGTCTGCGAACTGCCCAACGTCGTCGCACTTTGCTTCCGCTTTGCAGCTTCCGCACTTCCCGCCGATCCTCCGCGGATCTCGGAGAACGAAGGCACTCCACGAGCACCTTCATGACCTTGACGAAGATTCGTGGCGAGTCGTTCCAGCCGAAGGGAAGGGCGCCGCACTGGAATAATTCCCCCCGCACGTCGAACTGCATGTACTCCTGGAAGGCGGGGTCGATCCCCACGACGTGGTAACCGTCCTGGAGGTCGAAGCTGAAGCACCAGTCGTTCGGCTTGGCGAGCCGACGCAGCTTCTTCAACGTCTCCATCTTGCAACAAGATTTCACGCAGTGAGCGTTCAACCAGCGGAAGTCCATCACTAGACGCCACTTGTTCGTCCCCGGCTTCGGCACCAGGAACACTCGGGATACGTGTCGTCGCCTCCTCGCTCGCACCCATGCGCCCGTTCTGAGACACCGCTCGGTCTCTGCGGCCATCCACTCCAGCTGCGGAGGGGTGGCGTCGCCCAACGACACTCCGTGATCGAAAGGCAGAGGCGCCTTGTCGACCCATCGCATCCTTGCCCCTTTGCTGATCCACTGCATCACCTCTGAGTTCGCGCCAGCTGCGCGCCATGCCCCCCTTCTGCTCCGCACCCTTTCCTGCAGGGTGGGCTCTTTCCGTTGAACGCCCCGAGGGGCGGAAGGCGTCCAACCTTTCCGTGATCGGAAAGTTAGGTCTGGGCTTGGGCGCCTCGCCCAAGCCCTGACCCTTTACCTCCCTTGCCGCTGCCGCGGCCACCTTCACCTTTTCCAGCGCCTTTGCCCTTGCCTCCTGGACGGTCACGAAAAGTCGAAACTTTGGCGCTGGCCTTGGCGTGCGTGTTCATCACGGCCTTCGCCTTCGTGGTGTCGAATTCCTTCAACCACTTCGTGAGCACTGAGTCGCTCACCAACCCGTCGCTGCCTGCGTACACCTTCTCCTCGATGAAGGCCAACTTCGCCCGCAACGCCTCAGCTCCGCCGTGCGACGTTGCATCAGACTCCATGCTCGCTCTGAGCTGCAACATGGTGTAACGGTTGTTCAGGAGCGAAAAAACGCCCTTAAACGTGTTGTGCGCTGCGAAAACGCGCTCACTCAGTTCCTCCACCGTTGGGGGATCCTTTTCATCTTGACACCAGTCCAGGGTCACCTCGGAAAACGCAATCGCATCGTGCATGTACGACAGCGCAAGGGCAAGCACCAACTGCTCGTAACGCATGGACGAGTTGGTGCGTTTGGAGAGGGCGTCGTAGGTCTTGTCGTTGTACAGGTCGTACATCTGCAGCATGTCAGTCTCCAGTGTCGCAGGTCTCGCAGGGAACGGATTCCCTTCAACGTGTGGAACATACGGGAGCTTTTTTAATGCCTCCAACTCCGCGTCTCCGCTCTGAGCGGAACCACCAGCCTGCGAAACGGCTTTCGCTGCCGCCTCCTCCGCGACTTCAACTCTCGCTGCGAGAGTCTCCATCTGCTTCATCATGAGCTTCATCATTTCGCCCTGTTGCTCCAACAGGACTTCCATCCCGGACTTCGCAGCCGGTTGTCCAGCCGCGCCAGCATTGTTCTCCGACGCGCCTTGCTCACCTTCTTGATCGCTCATTGTAGTAAGTCGTCAAGGGTTTAAACTTCCACAGTAACGTTAAAATGTGGGGTAAAATTTTTTGCAGTGTGCCGCACTAAGAAATTCTCCGCGAGGAAAAATTTCTTGTGAAGTTCTTTTGCGAAGGCAAAAGAACAGAGCTGCGGATTCCCACGGGCGGAACTCCTAAATACTGTCGTGTGTAAAGCCTTTAGATCTAACTCAGCTGCTGATTTTGATCTAACGGCTCAGGAAACTCTGATCGATCTACCGGCACAGAAACCTCTAAAATTCCGCAGGCTCCAATTTAACCAAAATGTCCAACCCGGGCGCGGACTATCACAGTGACAGAGAAAAGCAGACTGAAAAGTCCATCCCAGACTTTTCAAGCGCACACTGATGGAGGATATGATAGCCCGCGCCTGGGTTGGACATTTCGGACCGGGCTTAAGGCTGGAACAGGACATTTGGAGTGCGTTTTTTGAGACTGTGGCGGAATGTAGTGACAGAAGCCGTCTTGCATCCCCTTGCCATGCTTCGTATCACATGGGCTGGTGGCACGGGAGCCTCGTGCGGGCAGCGCCAGTGCGAGAGTGGGCTAAGGCCTGAGCGTTGTATGGATCACTGCCACGCATTCTTCCACCTTTTGCCACGAATTCTTTTCATATAGCCTCTTTGACAAGTGTGCGTGGCGTGAGCGCAGGGTGTCAAAAAAAGAGGACGATGCAACATCGAATTCGAGGAGCCTTTCGATGTATCTCGATCTCACATGGATACTGAGGGGCATGCACACGGTTTGCCGTGATATAACCTGATATTGGCTGCGCACGTGCATGTGCACACGGCACACGCGGATCACAAGCAAGCAGGATACGCCACAAACGAAATATTGTGATTGGAGAGTTGCAAAGCAATCCAAAATCGATATCAACTTTCATACCATCTAACGGCCTTAAGTGGCTGCGCCGTGTCGTTGCATCATACCTTCCCGGCCAGAGTATGCCCACGGCATCTGTGCAGCCACATGTGCCGCCCCGGGAACATTGTGCAGCACACATAAAGCTGGCACAACTCATCATGCGTTAGGGACTCCCACTCCCTCCCCCAGCACCAGTACTGCCACAACGTAGTTAAGTCTACTCATGCCACCTCATGCAATAACAGGTGCACTAGGTGCAATGATGCCAAAATTGGCACACAAATATAGGTGCGCCGTGACTCTGTCATGCGCGGCTCGTGCCTAGGCTTTACTCTGCTATTGCGCCGCAGCACAAGAAGCGTCGGCGTGCTCTTACAAGCTCTGCGGATTGAGTCTGGAGTCCTTGTATAAAGCTCTCCCATATTGTAA
The DNA here is from genome assembly GCA_001247695.2 of Cymbomonas tetramitiformis. NCBI lineage: Eukaryota > Viridiplantae > Chlorophyta > Pyramimonadophyceae > Pyramimonadales > Pyramimonadaceae > Cymbomonas > Cymbomonas tetramitiformis. The sequence goes on from LGRX02035852.1 coordinate 57,491, forward strand.
CCAGAACTTCTCTTCATATGTATGCAGAAGAGGAGTACGAGCAATAATGATGAGGCTGTTATTAAATTTTCACAGCTTACTCACCAGGGGTAAACAGTACTTTTGCTCCTCGAGGTGACTCCGTACTCGCTTTTTATCGAGTTTGCCAGTGCCCGTCAAGGGAATAGCCGTCCACACTAGTACGTCGTCTGGAACTTGCCACTTCGCAAACTTTTGCCTACAGTGATTCACAATCTTCAGCTTTATTTCTGCTTGAGAGATCCTGCAAAATATGCACCGATCCAAACTGAATCCATCCCTGCCCTTATGTCTCTCTGCAGATTACACCAGTCATAATCATCTATAGTCATGCTCATATTTAGCGTCTCATCGAAACCACGCCGGAATAGCTCATTACCACACGGCAATTCCAGTCACAATCATTGAACCCCGTTGAGGAACATTATTGCTGCGTCGCAACTTCGGCCACCACCGTAGCGGTTCATCAGACCGAAGGCGCTTACAGCAGTGTCTCCTCTGAGCAATCCACGGCCAACATGTGCACACTTTCGGAGGTGAGGCCTGGGCAATAAACCACACTCCTAGCAGCTGAGAGATGTACAGCGACGCACTGGCTCCCTGAAGCCGCAAGCTGCACTACAGCCACCGGGCGCTCGTCCCACTTCGGGTGCGGCACGGCCACCACACACGCCATCTGAATCTCCGGCAGTCCGGTGATATGATTCTCGAGATCAATGCTTGAGATCCACTCCCCTCCACTCTTGATCATGTCCTGTTCCAGGGCAATGAACCCACACATCAACCAAGTGGGCAATAAACACGCCCAAAACGCTGCGGACGTTTTCACTCTATCCTACTTATCGAATGGCATGCATGCATGCATCGAGCATCAAGTGAGACACGCGTCACATGGAGTCTGCAATGTGTGCGACTAATAATAAGATGGTGTGCCAGAAAAAAACGTAGCAGACAGATACGAAAGTTTTGAACAGTTTTGCAAAGGTTCGCACCACTTATCATCGTCGGATTGTCATCTGACTTAACTGAACAATCCGCAGGGATTTTGCGCGAAAGTTTGCTTATTTTTTTCTTCAAATCTTGCATATCTTTCGACTACGTTTATCCTCGAATGTCATGCTATCAATAATGATAAGACTTTTACGCCGACATACTTACTTGCGGTATTCATTTCTTAATAAGCCGCAACAAAATGACATTCGCACTGGATGGATTCGAGGTGCATGCCTGCCTTTCTAGAAACAACTCTTTGTGAGATCCAAATGCAGTTCCAGCCGTGGGAATACCTTCGAGCGGTCCAATAGTTGCAACGCTCCCTCTCCATCGATCAATGCCACGTCACCGGTGACGAGCCATCCCTGCAGCCAGATGCAGCCGACGTTCACTCATAGCCCCCTTCTGAGATCACCCCGGATCCCAATGGGACGTGCAAACAAGTCTCCCACGAGGCGCTTCCACCTTCCACAAGCTTTGCAGCTAAGAACGTTCAGACCACGTGCTCACAATTTGCAGGCTGTGGACGGACAACAGCCTACCTTGTGAAATTTGTCAGGGGTAGACTGCTTGTGGTAAGCTCCGGTGACACACGGGCTGCGGACGAGCAGCTCGCCGCTCTCATTCTGTCCCCGCTCGACGTCCAGATTCTCGGGATCCACGATGCGCATCTCCAAACCTAATCCAAGAACCGAAAGCCTCATGATGCATGCAACATGGGACCCTCTTCGTTTTGTCGCTTCGACGGTTTTTTCTTTCTTCACATGGCAGATATGTGAGGTTTGATCTCATTTACGAATTCTAGATACCTTTTCTATTTCGAATTTTCCACATCAAACTCTTTGAGCTAGAAGTTGGGGTATTTCAAATCTGCAATTCCTGCACGCTGGTTGCAGGTATTGGGTCACCAAAACACTGGAGCGACAAAGATCCCCCACCTTGCAATAAATATTCCACGTCACCACGCAACATGCAACCAGACCAGTGAGAGATGTGCACTGCTTCAAGACGTACCTGGCAGCGGGTAGCCCGGATTACCAGTTCTTCTGATCTTTTCCCTCGCGCTGTTTTGCCTGAGATCCCCGAGTTTTCCCGAGGTAAAGATATACCTTTACCCCCTTGGGCTTGACGGAACAGTTTGCGGTGTGCCGCCGGCCCGATGCGTCAATAACTGTGTGAAAATATGAGCGCCCCGGCGGTTCGATCTGCCTGCTTACCCCTCACAGGTCTATTTCCAGGTATTGGGACTGGCACGTGGCAACCTGTCACGGCGCATGGACACATGCCGAGCCGAGCACGCATTTGGTGAGCATTCCGTCATACCCCACGCCTGCCATTTACATAGTTTAAACTTATTAGTGAGGCATCATGCAATCTGGTCCGAAAGCAGAGGTGATTAAGAGGGAGTTGAGGAGAGTGGAGGCAAGAAGGGAGGAGGTGACGAGGGGGAACATGATAAGGGGAGATGAAGAGAAATACATTGATGAGCTCCGCCTTCACAGCATTCATGAACCACTCTTGTATCTCCTACTCCATGGTCACACCCCTTTTCCGCTCAGGATGAAAGCAGATTATCACTGGCCACAGAAAAGCAATGCAGGCTGCCCACGAGGGCAATGAAAAAACATATGCACTTTGGGGAAGCGCTCACCAGCGGAGGGGCGGAACCGCCGCATAGCACTCGCTCCAAAACGAGCTGGAGCCATCATCAGCGCCAAACACTCCCAGACACCAACGGTCATCTCTCCCCCAATCTTCGTGACAGCATCAAGGTCCAAGTGGCACCGAGCTATTCGCCACAAATTTAGGGCCACTGAGCATCAAATAGCTCTTGGGCGTTTAGACTGTGATTTAGCTGAGACCATCGGATGTAGACGGGCAACCTGGCGAAGCGATGCCGGTGAGGGGTGTCACGCATCGCGATGGCGTGAATGCGATTCATTTTTTCGCAGAGAAGAAAATGTGGGGGATTACCGGTGGGGGATTACCGGTGGGGGATTACCGGTGGGGGATTGGGGGTGGCTTCATACTCTGCTTTGACTGCTTGCCATACCGAGGGGACCCCTGCTGCAAGGGTCACTTGGTGCCGGGTCATCATGCGCAAGATGCTTTCTCCGTCGTTCCACTTGTGCATCAAGCAGAGCTTGAATCCTGAACACCGCCGCGCAGCATCCCACCCTCTGCTTCCCGCCCATCTGCGGCTGGCTGTCAGAACTGTGATGTATGAAAGCCTATGTCAATCGATCCAGGCAATCTCTCAAATTTGATCATATGGGCCTTCAGCTCTATCTCAAGAAGGTGATTGGTGCCCGAGACCCCCTCTACTAACAGAAAACCCGTCTTTGATGCAGTAGCACACCTACACCATCAGCTCGACGACTGCCATTGGGAACAAAGATGCAGTGCCGTTTTCACCTTTCATAAGGTTGATCTCAACAAGCACAACTCAATAGTGGGGGGATTCTTGACCAAATGGTGCATTTAGCAAGGGTGAAAACTTGAGGATATTGATTGAGGGTCACGAAGAGGCAACTGCAGGCTCGACGGTGAAATGGCGAGCACAATTCAACAGAGAGGGCACGAGACTTTCGGGGGGGGAAAGGACCGTGCATGAGGGCCATGAAGGGAAAGCCCCAGGCCCAGACGTGAAATTGCGGCACTACAGGCAGCACGCAATCGGTGCGGCTCAACGAGGCCCAATCGGTGGCGCTGCAGGCGAGCAGGTGTATGTACAATGCTCGATGCGAGAACGCGACACCCTGCGCATCGGTCCCGATATCCCGGCAAACAATGCTTGTAATCACAGTTTATCGCCACTCACGACCTCTTCGTGGGAAACTATAACTTGTCAAGGTAAGTGCGCCCTCCATCCATGCCGTTTGCACGAAGAAGCCCCAGCTGTGCGTGCATCTGCGGCATGCACACCAAATGGCAACAGGCATGGCAAGTGAACCCGACCACCACCCCATAAGGATAAAAGGCAGCAGACTCCTCCCGGCAACTCCCGAGGCGCGCGCACACCGAGTGCCCGGACCGATGCAGGCGACGTCTTCCCAACATCTTATTCACCCTGTCCAGTAGTATTCATGCATACCTTCGGCGTACCGGTAGTGCCTGAGGTGTAGCACAGACCGACAGTCTCGCCCTCCCTGGTGTTGTGCTCTGTGACCGGCCAAGCGAAGTCCTCGGTTCCAGAAGCCAAGAATTCCTCCAAGTCGACGACTTGCACGCCAAGGTCCTATGCCCACATAACGGCCGTACCCCGAGTTTTGCTTTTCCGTCACCCCGGGCGTGTGGCTCGGTCGATATATTTGCTAGTTCCCGATTTCAGCCGTGCACAAGGTCACGTGTTCAGCGCGCTGTTCGATACTGTTGCTAGAGAAGCAGTTGCGAAGAATCTTCGGAAGCCCAACACCCACCCTCCCTCTTCCGCAAAATACCCGAAGCTTGTCCTGCAATAGGCACTCTAACAGCGCTCGCGGCGGCTCGGGCCGCGAGGATGCAGCAAGCCTGCGACCTTGAACGTGTTCCCTTCTTGCTGATGCTCGATCGGGTATATCCTTGACAGCGTGAAGGAAACGGCCGCACAAGTTGTGAGTATTTAAACTGCTCCCAGTGCTCCAACCCATATTTCTCTCGTCAGAATGTGCGCGTAGCGTCGACGTTATAGCGAACGTCAAATGTTTTTTGTACAGTGGCTGCTGCAAGTAGTTGGCCTCAGCGGAGTGCACGCGCCACGTGTACACAGTTGGAGAGGTCAGGCCATGTGAACATCCCACGAGCAGTGTAATTAAGCGTTAACGGCCGGTGGCACCTAACGGCCGAAGGTAGCAAACGCCACTGTCGAAAGCTCGACACTGGAAGAACGGATCGGGGCTAGTACTCGGTGAGAATGTCACAGGTTGTAAATGACTCGCGGTTCGAGCAATAGTACCTGGCAGGTTTGTGTCATTTCCGTGGAGAGGGCCCAACCGCCAGCTATTCCTTGGCTTGGTCCGCATACCACGAGCAACCTGATGCTTCGAAGCGCGTCGATATCGCACTCTGCTAGCAGCTTTAGGTGATCTTCATCCGCAACGACTACTTTGTCTTCGGCGTGCTGAAAAGTAGCGCAAGGATGTCAAAACTGCGTCCGCTGCGCATTCGCAAGTCCAGTCCACAAGCACGGCGCTGAATCGGTCGGGCGTTAGGAGTACCTTGATTATATAGGCCAATTCTTGAGAGGAGAGCCGGACATTCAGCGTGTGGATCACCCTCCCAATGCAAGGCGTCGCGTGATACAAAAGAGCATGATTTGCATTGTTCCACATCAAAGTCCCCACGGTTTCGCCCTTTTCGCAGGACTTCTCCAAAACACTACCAAGGCGTTTGGCTCGCAGATACTGCTCTCGGTACGAAACCTCATGGAAATTGCCGTTGCCCTGCATCGCAAGAAGGAAACGCGTTCATAGTGCAGCTCCAGTGCAGCAGACCACTCGTATTCGCTGCAAACGGATGAATACAAGGCATGAAGGTGTCTCGACACGGATAAAATCCCGTCAACGGTAACTGCTATCAACAGGTAACATGACTTGCACGTGCACACGTCACGGGTGCAAGCGCTGTGGTGCAAATCATTCAGAGAATGAAGAGTGCGCCATCTTTCAGCCAGGACGTAGAAGTGGAAGCTTGCGCTCCGCACGCGCAAGTCGAAGGACACGCGCGGAAAGCACAGACTGCAACAACCTTAAGCATCGGTGGACACGTACCTGATACGTGACGATAGTTTCTTCTGGCTGTAAGCGAACGGCGCGGTCCAAGAGAGTTGGAAGCAGAAGCTGCAAACTGTCACGCGGATTGATTTCCATTCTGTCCAGAAGACGGATACAGTTTCCACTACCTCAACCTCAAGCAGAACACACCGACAGAAACATTCCTGAATTGTGTTTTTTTTTTTTTTGAAGGAAAAAGGTTTGCCACGTCACTTGCCACGTCTGCGGACTACCCCCACAGAGTCCCACCAATCCCGTACTAAATGCAATATGTAGAATGGAAGAATCGGATTCGGGATTGCTCATCCGACCGTCGCGTCGCGTGACACAGCGACATCGACAACACGAAACACGGAAACATTCGAGTGAGTGAACGACAGTTAGACCAGATCTTTTGAAATATCATTTGCAAGCAGTAAATGAGATTTTCCCAGCCTGGACTCTTGAGAACTGCTTGCTATCATACTCATCATAATTTCTTGCTACCATCACGCACTCGCATCACATGTGACAGTTGTGTTTCTACCAGGCAACTTGTTAGACTCGCGGGCTATTCGCGGCTGCAATGATATCGCGATCGTCTAAGTCAGCCGCTGTGACCTTTTGGTTTACTGTGAGCTTTCTAGGAGCATCGTCTTCTGCCGCTTTAGGTACCTGATACTGGATCCTACTTTGGACTCCACCCTGCAAACCCCAGGCCTGCTCCATCAGTATGGCAAGAGGCGTCGGTGTATTCTTTAAGCGCAACATCGCCTGTGGGTTGCTCGTATAAATTTTCCCTTTTCCGGCGTCAAGTGGGAAATAGGTTGCGTTCCCGATTGCCACGTGGAATAAGGGGACGCACGCATGGGAAAATGCGATCAACGCTAGGCCGCGCATTATCGTTTTAAACACACGATTCCCCCAGGAGTTTTGAAGGACAGTGACGCATCTACAGAGGCTATTGACAGGCGACAGTCGCTGCAATCATAAATACGCGCAATTACTTGTTTTTGTACTTCAGCGTGTCTGCAATCGTGTTTTCGAATTGTTCTTCATCACATGGCAGGGATATCCCAGTCCATCTGTAGTCGCTGAGCTTTGCAGTAAGTTCATCTGTCAGAGGTTCTGTCATGACACGCCCCCAGATTGTCACCGCTTCTCATACGGAGGTCTAGTTTCGCACCTACGACAATGCACAATGGACCTTCCGTCTGGATCCTTTTCGTATGTAGTCAAGCGAAGGCATCTCATCCGCGCAGCAAAGGTTCATCACGGGGAGACTCAGGCGTGGTGACGGGCGGTCGCGGATTCCAGAGGAAGTTCCAACCTGTGTTCAGGACTGCGCCGGCGCCACCTTGGCAAATTGGACCAATTGTATCTACTTGAACTACTACGTGGAGGATGCCGCGGACTATGTGGAGGATGACTATGAATGTGGTAACGATTGTTCAGAAGGCAACTGGACCGTATTGGAAGCGCACTTCAACGAGACCTGCTCGGGTGAGGAGCAAAGCATCGGCTGTGCTGGCACGCTGCTATAGCGCAAATCGTGTGGATCTCCGCTGCATATTGGCTCAAAGATTCCAAGCCGGGGCCAGCCAAAGTGGCGGGAAAGGAGAATCGGCTTTGGCTGGGCGGCAGGGGAATGTGGGCGAGGTGGTCAGTGCAGCTGCTGTCTGAAGGGTCGCGGTGGGGGCCGGGAGGCGGAGCTCGCAGCCTATGATTTTGATTCTTTGGACTCGATCGTTTCCTTTAACGGCACAGTTGAAGCTTATTCTCTTGACGAAGGAATAGGCTACGACGAGGAATTCAAGGTTAGCCCCACTAGCCAGGGTCGATTCACAGGAAGCTCCCCACTGTATTAGGCAGTACTTCGGTTCTCCCTTGTGTACCAAGCTTGACTTGCGTGCAGCTGACCATTCTGTGTTGCCCCCTCTACAGGCTTCGTACATCCTTGCGGTGGCAGGCCAGGCCTCTGTACCCTCCGACCACGTGCTGCTTCTGTCGTACTCGTTTTCTTATGTTGAGGAAACTGGTTCGCTACAGGTTTGTTCTCGATGCTAAGTGACGGCGCCACGGTTGCCTTGGCGACGCTGTTGCATGATGGCTGCATTGGCATTTCAACGGGCCCTCAACGGCGCGAGACACCCGCTTGGGGCTTGAGGTCTTGGGCCACCAGCTTGAGGCATTCCCGAGGCACGGATGTTTACACCGAAGAGGGGTGGCGTTGGGGATGGCCATGGAAGCAGTACGGGACGAGAGTATTTTTTGACGATCCGACTGCCTCGGAGGAATTTGTAAAGAGCACGGATTCTTTTACAATGACGTATTCTTTTTCCGACTATGACCAACAGTATACTATTTATCCTTCTGCTAAGAGCTCTTTCACCATAGAGACGCCAGGTGGGTCTGCCGACACTGTCTCAAATGTGCACGATTCTATCTCTGTGCACGTTCGTGGGTGCCCCTGGCCTAGTTTGTGGCGTGTTGCTGCGTTGTTCGTCCGACGTTATCGCTTTGTTGTGCCATGCCCGACTGTCCGTCCTGTGGGACATGGCTTCAGTCGTCGGGCCTCAGCCGGTATCAGGATTCAAGGTCTTATTCGACCTCAAAACTTTTCCAACTTTGAGTGTTCGGTCTGGCATTGCCACCATTCTTCTGATGCCTGCAGGCAGTCCACCTGCATGTCCTCCCCCTCCTGCTCCACTGCCATCTCCTCCTCCATCTCCAGATGCTTTGTCTCCATTTGACTAGCTCGGAAGTAGCATCTTGTTTGCGTACACCGGCAACCTTTTATTATTTCAAATTTGCACTCGAGACTCAGCAGATATCGCGGACATGTTGTGAAAGATGTCCTCATCCTTATGCGCAACATGTTTCAATCTGAAGAGCGAGGTCGTCAGAGCCGGACAAATGTGGCTGAAGATGTAGCCTTCCATCGTTTTAAATTCATTGTCAGGGTGTGTATGGTATTTGCGGTCGGCATTGTCCCTGAACTGAATTGTCAAAGCGAGATGTTCATGACACGAATCGACATCTTCCCACACGATTGCCACTGCTTTAGGATGATGTTGACATAACATCAGCTCTGCCACAACAGGTGGCGCACTCAGCAGTCTACCCTGCATCGTCTGGATGTCGAAGCACTGCCTTGAATAATTTCGCCACGTCGGGGGAAGTGTATACCTACTTGAACCCCTCGGGGTTGTGCACCCCTTAACTACGTCAGGGAGAGGCACAACCGGCAGCGCTCATTTTGTGAGGATGCTGCCCAATTGGGACCGCTTCCCCTGTCAACACTTCCTTGATTAGGTTTGGCCACTGAGAGACTGCATCACGCTCATGTGCCACGTGTGACTTCAGCTCCAGAGTGCATCATGGATTGCAAAGGCGCGGAGTGGGCGAACTGGACCAACTGCATCTACCTGGAGATCCACATCCGTGACCAGCCCTGCTCCCTCGACTGCGCGGATGACGACTGGAAATTCCTCCTCGACCACTTCAACCAGTCATGCTCAGGTGCGAAAACATCTAAAAGACATAGCCACTGGGCAGTGCGAATGGGGCATGGGCGGGGAGGTGGTAAGGTTGTGAATTGCTGGAGGAGCAGACTTCAGGCGTGTTGCCAATGCATTGTGGTCTGGCGCATGCAGTTGCAATATTTGAGAGGGATGAGTACGGGCGGTGGGTGGGGCGGAATTTGCAGGCTATGATTTTGAATCTATCTTGTCGCAGGTTTCCTTCAACGGGACTCACACAGACTCAGATAACGTACTCGAGCGCGTGGATCTGTACGATGATGAGTTCAAGGCACGGACCCCCCAGGCTGCGTCGCCTCGCC
>LGRX02035853.1:0-27949 GCA_001247695.2 Cymbomonas tetramitiformis
CAGAGGGACGTGGGGCACCTGGAGGTGCTGCAGTGGGCGCGCGAGCATGGCTGCCCGTAAGACGAAGCTACGTGTTGGTGCGCAGCAGAGGGAGGGCATCTGGCGGTGCTGCAGTGGGCGCGCGAGCATGGTTGCCATGAGCCCTAATCCGTCATATGTATAAATCGTGATACGCAATGCTTTTATATCATGATACGTATATATTGACCAAAGCCTTCCGGGAGGATTTAAGCGTGAAGCAAACATGGACCGTGAAATAGATGATGATAGTATTTTCACGATTTAGCATCAAAAAGAACATTTTACTTTGGATATTTATATGGCATCAACCCTTTATCGGTGACCGGCCTTGGTCTTTACACTAGCATGCCACTAAGTTGCCTATATTTGTGTCCGAAAATCCATGAAAAAGCTCAACCCTTTCAGAAAGATTAAAGCATATAGCAAATTTAGGAGTGCATGAATGTGCATTATGTTTATAACAATGACTCGTCGTCACAATCAGGTGAGGACTTTGGGAACTTCGTCATGTCACACACACGCACACACATACATACTGCGGACCTTTTATTGATTTTAATTCCAAAATCGGCTTTATAACAAGTTGGTTTATAAAATAATCGGGTGCAGATTACATGCCAGAATTATTCAATTCCTGATTTCTTGTTTAAACTTTTTTATTGCTTAACGGCTACGAGGTATATATTAACCTTGGTTTTATATTTTCCCTCCCCCGTCAGCTTCGAGAATATGATTAACTCCGATCCCTCACAGCCAAAATATTACGATCTGATCTGGTGGCCTAAGAATCGACGGAATCATGTGTCGAGACTAGAGAGTATAATATGAAATATATATATGTTCTGATGTCGGGCAAATCACCTTTGGGGAATTCTAACACCTTCAACGTTGTAAGGAGGTACGGAGAACACGTCACGCTTCGAGAAACCTCATCTGCAGAAACTTCGAGAAACCTTCATATGCATAGGATGTCCACGGCTACCGTATATAGTATTTCTAGCGTGGTGGCGAACGCCAGCTAAATACAAACAATGTATGGAAACATGCATCGTCTCTGTATATGGTTTGCAATCTGTCGTCAAAGGGAGCTCAACACCGCGATATTGCGACCGAGAATTCTTGAGATTCGGCGAGCGAATTGCAATCGTCATGTTTATGTGCGCCAATCAATCCCGTAAATCGTCTCCGCAGCGAAAAACCATTTCCGCATTTGATCATTTAATGCCGCTGAGGATTTCTTGCAGAGTGAGCAGGTCTCACAGCCAACGTACCGGTGATAAGGTAAGTGGACCCATTCAAATGTATATATGTTGTAAAAGTAGCAGCTTCAGCCAGCAGATCACAATGCATTCGACTATGTATATGATCTATCCATTATATATCATCAATTGCGTGCATTTCCTCAGCAATCTACATTCGACGGCACTGCGCTGAACATGCCGACCCTTCCCATCAGCATTTGTTGCGATTCTGTGCTTCTGCCTGATTGGGAATCGAAGGGAACGTCGAACCCCCCAGAAACACACGTCCGGAATTTCTCCCACTCCAACTCATCTAGGCGCACACGGATAAAGCTGCATTTCACTACTAATTTAGTATTCAATACCTCAGGTGGCATATATATACAGCATCGGTTCCATGCCTTACTTTTTGAAGCACTCATCGCACACAGTGATTATGTGCCCAGGTGACACATCCGTGCCAAAGGAACATGCATGCTGTCAAAAAGTCGTGTCAGCGCATCCTGCATTTGATGACTAGCAGCATCGATAGTCCTCCCACCATGAGACATTGCATTCACACGAGGCACGCGATCTTGGCATCCCTGCATTGACCGCAGGCAGTGCCATACATCCGCCGCATGCGCGTTCTGTTCCTCGTTCAGAACGTCACAGGACTCGGGGTGCCCTATGCAGGCGAGCGCAGCACTGATCCAGGCGTTCCCAGGGGGCAGCAATGTGACTAAATCAACCACCGCAATGTTTCTCTTGTGACCAATCACCATGCATGATGCCCCCACTCCATACTGCGTGTTGCCAAAGTTCTCGGGGTCCACGTCCGAGGAGTGCGCAACCAAGGTCCCGCTTCGCAGCAGCACCTTCTCGCACTGGCCGGCTGGAAATTGCTTGCACCACCCGGTGCCGCACAAGCTCCAAGTCAACCTGGGAAGTCCCGCTAATATTTTGAAGCTGGTCTCCGGCATTGCGTCAGTTGAAACTTCCGCTGCTGAGGGCCCCGGTGCGCCCTCCTCGTAGCAGGCAGGTACGCATATGCCGTCCTTGCGCGCGCTCTGGCAATGTGCTAAGAAGCGAACGCCAAATGGAATGTTCTCCAGCAGTGGAGCAATTTGCACAGCTGTGCCGCCTCCCGAGCCTCCCTCGGGCGCACCGGCCGTCCCGCCCTCGCTATCTCTGCAGGAGGCACCGATCCGGCCGCGGCTGTGGTCATCCGTGCGAGCAAACTCCGGGGCGGGCGGCAAAGGAAAGCTCACCACCTGAACTTCAGGTTGGTAAGTCTCCGCAACCACTTCGAACCTCGCCTGGGTAAACAGCCCCCCCAGGCTCGCCTCCAGGAGTGGCGCGTGTCGGTACTCTACGCGGAGCCTGCGCGGGGCATCCACATGCACCCACACGAAGGCTCGGTGGCGTTGATGCGTCTCTGCCATTTTCCTGCGATGCCGCCGCGATGCCCACACCGCCGGGTTCAGCTGAAACACGAGGAACTGGTCACCGCACTCAAGCTCCACCTTGCTGATATCCCCCACCCCGGGCAGGTCCTCGAGAAATGCCGTCACGAAGGGCTCATCCACGCCACCCTCGCTGAGCGCCATCGCCCCTGCGCCCAGGAATGTTGACGCCATCCGCAGCGGCACGGCCTTCAGGTGATCGCCTCCGAGAACCCCGCACACTGCGCTCAGCTCCGGGGAGGGGCACTCCGGCGTCAGCTCCACGCACAGGAAGGTTGACCCAACCTCCAGGAGCTTAAACCCCGTCCCTTCCTCCCCTATCAGATCTGCCAACTGGTGGTGCTTGAGGCGCTCACGCACGCAGAGTATTTCGAGCTCGAGGTGCTCCGGCCGCGTGTCGGGTGCTCCCTCCACTCGCATCCGCACAAGCTGGTGCCGGAATGCCCATACCAGCGCGAGCCGCAATAGCCCCACGTCGCGGGGGCGGTGAAGCAGGTCTTTGGCTACGCCGGTAGCGCCACGGGCGGGCCGTGTGAATTCGCCGAGCTGCCTCTCCAGGGAGTGGGCGGTGCGGTCGAGCTGGTGCACGCGGCGCTGCACGAGCCCATATGCCTCGCACTCCTTCCGAGATCGCCTGGAGGAGGGCCCTGAGCGCCACCAAGCGAGCACGCGGCAGAGCATCAACGGGGCGGAGTGCAGGCCGGCGTCGAAGTGCTCCTGGCCGAGCAGCGTGGTCCACAGGATGTCTTGGGACTCCTTGGCAGAGTGCACGTGCCGGGAGGTGCGCTGAAATGGGGTCTGTGACTGCGCCAGGGCCGCCGCAACGCGCACCGCGTCGTCGGCCACCCCGAGCCGCGCCCCGTAGAGCACCACCTTGGCAACCAGGAGGTCCACGCCGAGGTGCGCCGCCACGCCGCCGTCGGGTGTGAGGTCGCCTGCATCGTTCGCCTCCGTGATGAAGTCCATCGCATGAAGCGACGCGAAGGCGTGGCCGATGCTTGTGACATCCGGCGGGTCGATGACGTCCGCGAGCACCGGGATCACGGGCCGCTGCAGCGACGACCGCAGCTGCAGAACGATGTGATCCAGCGGCGTCTCCTGCATCTCCGAAGGGGCGAACTCCGGCATGGAGGCGTGCAAGCTCTCGGAATATAGCCGCCACACGGAGCCCGGCGCGACGCGGGCGGTTCGGCCTGCGCGCTGTGTGGCGCTCGCGCGGGAGATCCACCGTGGCACCAGCGTCACCCGATGACGCTGTTCGTCGTACTCCACCGCCTTCTCTGTGCCCAGGCAGATGACGTGGTCGCAGTCCGGCAGCGTGATAGAGCTCTCGGCCGCGTTGGTGGCGATGACGATGCGCGGCAGACGGTCCGCGGCGCCGCGCGTGCCATTGAAGGCCTCCAGCTGGTCCTCGAAGGGGATCTCGGAGTGGATTGCGATTACGTTGTGCGGCGGAGCTCCACCTTTGTGGGCCTGGGCACGAGCCCGCATCCTCCAATCAGCTCACCGAAGAGACTCACGCGCTGCTCGAGGGTCGGACCTTTGTGGGCCGCAGCGAAAAGTGCAGATCAATCGCAGCATGGCGGATGACTGCACTGAGGCGGGGATTATGGTAGGCCCGGCATGGCCGCATGAACGGCGCGGCCGCCAGGAATATGTGGGTGCAGCCTTGCCTCTACAGACCTTCATCTTTATCGTGCAAGAGTGGGGAGCACCTTGCCTCTACAGCCCTTCATCTTTATCGTGCAAGAGTGGGGAAGCACCTCGCCGCTCCGAGCAGCTCGTGGGCAACTGTGCTGCAATGATTAGAGCGGGAGCGCCCAACTGCTGGACGCTCAACCCTACGAGGGTGTATCTGTTGGACGCTCAGCCCTACGAGGGTGTAACTGCTGGGCGCTCAACCCTACGAGGGTGTAACTGCTGGGCGCTCAACCCTACGAGGGTGTAACTGCTGGGCGCTCAACCCTACGAGGGTGTAACTGCTGGGCGCTCAACCCTACAAGGGTGTGCCTGCTAGACGCTCAACCCAACGAGGGTGTAACTGCTGGACGCTCAACACTACCAGGGTGTGCTCTGAGCAGTTCGTGAACGATCTGGCAACGTCGCTTGAATTTAATCGAGCGGGAGTGGGCAGATGCTGGATGCTCTGCTCACAGGAAGCGCGGTCGGGGGGGGGCTCACAGATATCTCCTCGAACATTCCAGCGATCGCGTCGATGTCACTTATGCCGCTGACGAAGATGAGCACCGAGTGCCCTGGACTGCAGATGGCGCGCGCCAGCTGGAAGGCGAGCTTCCGTTGAGATACTTCGAATTTAGCGTCCGTGATATCGGCGGCGGAGGCTGGTAGCAAGCCCGCCACATCGGAGGCCTGCTTGAGCATCGGGTCGAGCACGGCCGAGGGGAGCTGCGCAAGCGCGGGGTCGGCGGCGAGGCCTGCGAGGTACGTGATCTGGAGGGGAAAGCGGCGCACGCCCACAAAGAGGGGCTCCCCGGCAAGGTCCCCAAAATAGTCCTGGTACACCTCAGTGCACAGCGTGGCGGACATGAGCACTAGCGAGAGGTGTGGGAGGCGTTGCAGCAGGCGGCGGGCCCAATAGCACAGCAGGTCTGTGTCTATGGAACGCTCATGCACCTCGTCAATCACTAGATGCGTCAGGCGCGCAAACACCCCGTGGTTGCGTGCACTATTGGCCTCCTCCGGGAGGTGCGCGGCGAGCTGCACCAGGTACCCTGCAGCGCCGCATGCCCCAATCCCAGGCGCATCATGCCTCACGGAATGCTTGCGACCAGAGAGTACATACTGCGCTGGAGGAGAGGAGCATGCCGGTCACATCGTTGGCTCCAAGGCCTCGATGAGTCCCGCTGTAGGATGCATTGCAACGATTGAATTAAAGTCACCAGAGAGTGTTCCAATTACCGATGGGCGTGCTTTCCCACGAAGGCAGGGATGGCAAGTGGCGCTTCGGCACAGCTCTGTGTGGTCCGGACTGTGGCATGCCGACATCTGTACCGCGCCTTCTTGCCTTGCCTCGAGCCGTCGCCAGCCTTCAAAGCAGCTAGAGGAGCTGGCTACAGCGCCGACACACGCACTAAACGGCATGCGATCCGCCGACAAAAGCCAGCCCACCCTCGTGTCAGTGGAGTGAGAAGCATTCAGGAACAGGGCGGGGCCGTGGCAAGATATCATTCACCTCGCCACATCCCAAACCAACCGCAAAGCAAACCCATCGCAAACACGAATCACAGCCGAAAATGTGGGGTAGCTGGGAGCTCATCCAGCTTTGCGCCGCAGGTCCGTCATGGAAATACTCCAATCCAGTGCTCAAGCCCAGGAAACCTAAAGGTTTCAAACCAAACAGGGGATCCCCAGCTGCGGTGCACTCTCCACCAAGGTCTCGCCTACTCGCTCTGGGCACCCCCAAAAATGTTTCCATCTGTCGCCGGCATGGACATCTGACGGGGGGGGAACCCAAACACGGACACCTAAGTGCTCGTATCCAGTGAACGAAACGATCAAATGCGGGCACCGAAGTGCTCCCCGCAAAATCAAGGGAAGCCACAGAACGTGGACATCACCACTCTTTGCCTCTCCTTGAAGCAAAGGCAAACGAATCTACCAAGCTCTCCAAGAGGCAGTGCCCGCCAGAAAGGCACCACAGGGACAACCGCATCCCAACAGCCACTTCCAACCGGCGGTCGTCCCCGTTCACAACGAAGTGCCAGTACCCCATATGTGGGCCTATGCACACGAGTCCCCCGGCGCTGACACACACCCATGAATGAAGGTGCCCTTCGCGGGATCTTGTGAGAAGACGCTCCGGCACTTGCTGCCCAAGGTAGCCGCGTCATGCACGGCGCTGGCCAGTGACGCTGCCACTTGCTAAGCAACACCCTTGCCGAGCAACACCCGGGCAGCTGCTGGGCAGTCGCTCCTACCTGCGGTGCAGTACCATAGCCGCGTTGCAGCGTCCTCGTCCTTCACACCGTGGCCAAGGCGCACCCCAACCAGCTTCTTCCCGAGCCGCGCACGCACGCGCTCCGCCAAGGTCACTGCGGCGATGCGGCGTGGCTGCGACACGAAGATGTGTGGGTCGCAGCGGGAGGCCGAGGCGCCGCCCCCATGGCGCTGCCTGGCGTGGCGCCACAGCATTTCCGGCACCCGCGAAGACTTCCCGCAGCCGGTCTCACCGCAGATGATGGTCACCCGGTGCCGCGCCACGTGCTCGAGAATGCGCTGCTCGTGCTCGTCGATGGGAAGCGCCGCCGGCTCTGCATCCAGCTGTGGCGCCCTCCCGCTGCCCCCGGTTTCCCGCACGTTTGGACCAGGTCCGTCGACCAGCCGCTCCGCCCTGCCCTCTGCGGGATCCTCACCTGTTGCAGCCGTCGAGTGACGAAAGAAACACACCTGAGTCCTAATTGCATTCACACTTTTACAGATGAAAAGTGCGCGGCTGCAGGTTATCAAAGTGATCTTGGTCCCTTCCGGCACCCTGGTGACCTTCGAGTGATGCCCTGGTGTGAAATGAATCGTGTTGCAAGATTCCTGATGACATCCTCATGCGGCCGTGGTAACACCCTGGCGTCAAAACGAACAGGCTGAACAAATGCTCTCTGGTAACAACAGGCTCCATGCACCTGCCGGCAGGAGCATGTTGTGTCCTCTCAAGAAACAGCCTTGATGTCCGGTTGATCGCGACTCATAGCCCAACGACGAGTTCGCTCTGATTGCCCTCCACAGTTCGTCGAAGGGACTGCATGAGCGCCTGCGGTGGGCAAGTCACCTGCGCTTCGGGCCTTCTCCGACTGCCCTGCAAGCTCATGCGCGAGCGAGTGAAAGCTCGGCCCGTGGAACAGCCGCAAGGGCTCGTCACCAGGATGTGCATCGGCATCCGTGTGTCTATGAGCCCGTAGCAGGCGCCGGCAGAGCTGCTGGTACTGATCAGCGTACTGCACATCGTCCCAACAGAGCTGCGGCGGTGCCTCCGCCCGCCGGACGCCTTCAAGCACCAGCCCCATAGCTCGGGACTGTGCCGTCTCCCGGATCACGTCAATATTCGTCAAGTCGCCCACCTGCCTTTCGCCAGCCAGCAAGTGAAGCGCAAGATGGCCGAGACTCTGGGCTGGCCACTGCCCCGTAGTGCGCGCCACCTGAACACCGCATCGCCAGTCAATAGGCGCGCGCCGCCTGGACACCGCAACGCCAGTCAATAGGTGCGCGCCGCGTGGACACCGCAACGCCAGTCAAAACGCGCGGCACAGGACTGCGGGTTTCAAGCGCGGATGCTTCGCGTGGTCTCGCGCAACCTCTGTCGCAAGCACCGGGCTCGTGCCGCACTTACGTCGTCGTCACTGCAGCGTTGACCGAGCTGAGCACGACGGAAAAAAAGGGAACGCAGGATATAGCGACACGATGCTCACACGCTGAGGGGAGGAGGTGTGTCGCTGTCTGCTGGCGACAGCTCCTGCCTTAGCCCAAGTCTAGACATTCCGTCGTCTCCAACAGCCGCAGAGCCGCGATTCTCAAGCATGTGTTCAGAAGGTGGTCAGACGCTTCGCCTGTAAGTAATGGAGCCCAAAACGTCAGGACTTCGACAGTATGGGTTTCGAGACCCGCAGGCACCTGGAACAATAAGGCGATATCCGAAAATGAATCCAGCTGCTGCTCAGCGCCTAGCTCCGAGCTCGACGTCGGGAGTTCTCTCAGCGCCAGTTCTGCGCAGGCTCCGTCCGGCACCAAGTCGTAGAGGGCGCGCGTGAAATCGATCTCCGCCTGCAGCTTGTCATCCGAGCTGCACAGGGTGCTCGCCGCGTGGGGTCCAAGACACAGCTGCAGCTCCTCCAGCACTTCCAGGGGATCCCCACCAAGACACCCCTGCAGACTCGCAGGGAGCGGGCTCTGGGTCGTGTCATTGGAAGAATTAAAAAGGAGAATATGCTCCCCCGGTACCGAGTCCTCCGCCGGTATGGCAGTGAATTGGAAGAGGCGGTGCCGTGAAGAGTGCGCGGCGAGAGAGTAGTCAGTCCCGAGGAGAACAGCCCACTCCACGAGCAGCGACTCCGGAACTTTGAGAGTATTGGCGAGCCAACGCCGCGAGAGTACCACTGCCGCCGCTGGGTGGCCGGGCAAAGGCGGGAAGAGGATACCGCCGAAGGGCGCATAGCGGCATCCCCGAAAGAGCAGGAAGTCCGAGTCGTCACCGTATATCACTGCGCCAGTGGTAGCAGATTCGCGTGCGAGCGCCGAGTCCGCCTCGCTCTCGCAGTTCACCTGCTTGATACAGAGATGTTCCAGAGAGGCGCGGATCTGCTCCAGGAACAGAGCCGGAACGGGATAGTCCAGCTGATCCAAACGCGTGCCTTCCTGGAAACTAAAATAGAAACTTGCCGACTCGACAAGCCGTTGCGAATTTCGTTCGTCCATCGTGCGCGCTTTGAATTGTGTAGGAGGGCCATCCCACCACACCTCTGGGCTCAGGTCTGCGCTCCGCATTTGTGCAACCGCCGCACGCACCACCTCATCTAGCTCGGTGTAATCCCCGCCGTGATGCCGAGAGACCGGCGACGCTGCCCCGTGCCCAACGCCGGAAGTGTTCAGTAGCCAAAAAGCCCAGCTGTAGCCATCGATGAGGATTCTTGTTCCAGAAGAGAGAACGGACACGGGCGCGTCTTCACGCAGGACGTGCTCCTTTACCACGCGCATGAGTCCCTTGACACCCATGGTGCTCGCAATAGCCGTCACGCGGAAGGTGTGCGATTGAGGCGGGAGGCACGTAGTTGATAAAGAAGAACTGCTTTCCGCCCGTCTCTCATTGCGAACAGCTAAAGTGAATAGTCTGAGACCGCGCGAGCGAGCTCCGCAGGGTTGTTACATCAAAAGGTCCAGCATACAGCGACGGGAGCCGTGCGATAGGGCGTTGAAATGAGTAAACATGCATTACTGTAATGGGTGAGAAGCTCTGTTCTTGCGGGATCTTTATGCCATTCAATCATCTCGATATTTCTCTCTCGTCTGTGTAGTTGGTTGCTGCTTCATCATCATGCAGCTTTTCAGGAGGTGAGCACTGAGCAGGACAGGTGAGAGAATCTCCACACGACAGGTTTTTCTTTCGCGCCCATTTTGCCGGAATCAGCAGCCGGCATGCGTGACACTTTGCGTAGGCGGCAAGCGGAAGATGACAGATGGGGCCGGGCCGCGGCCGTTCACATCCGATCGACATGCGATGGATACGATGGCGCTGGTGATGGCGCTGGCGGATGGGTTGTTGGGTTCACTCCTACTCTTGTCCCCAGAGCTTATGGACGAAAATAGACATTTAGGGTTTGTAACTCTGTGGGGTCCATAAGCTCTGCCACGCTTAGCTTGCGCTATTCTGCGAAAGTACCCTATCAGCCATGCGTTTTAAAGGGCCCTAGAGGCCTCCTATTCGCAAGCAAGCAAGAAGAAATAAAAGCTAGAGTTCACACTTGCAATATGTCGTTGAGATTGAGCGATTCCGTTAACTATACTGTAGAGCGTTTAATCCATCATCTCCGCCACGCTTAGCTTGCGCTAATCTGCGAAAGTACCCTATCAGCCATGCGCGGTTTTAAAGGGCCCTAGACGCCTCCCATTCGCAAGCGAGCAAGAAGAAATAATAGTTAGAGGTCATACCTTGAATATTCCGTCGAGTTTGGTCCATTACGTTAACTACACAGCTTGCAATAAATTATCGTATCCTCGTTTTCGGCTGTTGGTTTAACCTATTTGCGGGGAAAAGAGATAGCGAAAACGGGCATTTGAGCGCTTTTGCCAAGTAATGCCAGAGTTTCTCCGAGCCTCTTCCATCAACTGTAACGCCGACCCTCGCGTGTCGCAGGCCGCGCAGCGGCCGCGCTCGGAGAAACTCTGGGAACAAGAGTAGGTTCACTCCACAGGACTCTTCACTCGACAGTATCACGTGAAGGGTGTTGCTCGAATTCCCAGGGGGGGGGAGGGCTACAGTAGATGTTTTGTCATTCACAGGCGAGGGGGGAAATAGGGGGCGCGAAGTAGAGCTCTAGAGCTCTAGTCACAGTCGGAGTCGAATGCAATTCGACAATTCCACCCTAAACCTAATCCTAACGGAGCAAATTGAGCTACAAGCGAAGGTTGGGTGCTGAATCCCACTGTTGAACTGTGCTTATTAGTGTCCGGACTAGTGTCCGGTCGTGTGCCTCTGCTTTTTTTAAAAGCAGATTGCCGCGTCTAAAACAGTGACCCTTCCGTTATATCTGACACAAGCGGATTTCGAAAATGTACACACAGGCCACCTCATCACGCGACTTGCTTGTAACGGCGCGTCCCCGAATACTGGTGAGCGCGGTTCAATCAGTGACGCTACCGTTGGTGCAGCCTGTATGTAGAACACAGCCACAATCAAGGTCCCTAATTCCACACCTGAGGAGATGTCGTCGCTCAGCTTGGCGTACCGATGCCGCCCTTACGCGAACCTTGAAGCCCTGGCGCATTACCAGCCCCGGGCTTGCATCTGCAGCTCTCTCGGATGCCGATGCTGCGGAAAATTCAGAACGACATGCTGCAAGCAGGTAGAGAGCGGTGTTGTATTTCAAAAATTCGCGTTGATTGATGTCGTCTGTTCGCGTCGAGAGATGTGATATGATCGCGCTGCTCTTTAAAAAATGCACCCTGCCAGTATCTGCTGGTGCGAGGTTTCCTCCAACTTGCATTCCCTCCGAAACCTCCCGCCGCTTCGTCCGGGCACTCCATCCACTAGCGCGTTTGCGGCCTTCTTGGGTTGCTTTTTCTCGGCGGTTTACATTGAAAGAACACCGCCTCTCAGAGGATGCTTTACTGCCATTCCAGCTGCATCGTGATGTGCCCGGCATTTCGACCCACGCATACACTTCAATCGTGCTGACATACTATTTTTGTGATGCGTGTAGTCCATTGAGCTTTTCTGAGAACATGTACAATCCGTACGCCGCTGCCCTCGAGGGCCTGGAGTTCGATGATCCCGTTGCATCGTTTTTCGACTTTTGTCGCGAACGTGAAAAGGTGCGGCACTCATTGGCGACATCCAAAATCACACTTGCTTGACTTGGTGCGTCCTCGGTCAGGATCATCCCACACGCAACGTGTGCCGTTTCCGTTATACTTTCTTCTACTTCCATATATACGTGCTACTTCAAGAAGTGCATGGTATGGTCCTCGTGCCTCGGCAATCCCACGCTTTGACGGTGCCGGCGTTGCGCCCGGAGGCGGCAGGTGCGACAGCAAAGAGAGCGCGGTGCCGAGCCCCCGTGGTCTGATGACCCCATCTTTCAGAACGCCCGGTTTCTTAACGTTTTCAGGGAGGACGATCGGGGAACCAAGGTATTGCCCATTCTCCTCCTCGGATTTCAAATCTTTCAACGGATTTCAAATCGAGGGTTTCCCACTAAGGCTGCAAGAGGAGGCTGAGTAGACCACTACCAGTTTACATCGCTTGCAATAGCGACTGGTTGGAAAACTGGTCGGTAAGGAAGTGCGGTCTTTTGGGGGGAAATGCTGGGCTGTGTCACGAGCTTGCCTAAGAGTGCACTTGTGCGGACACCTTGTAAGAGTGGCAACCTTGCTGGCCCTAAACGCGTGGGGTGACACCCTATTGCACCTCTGCAGGCAATTCTGAAGTTCGTTGGGCCGCTCGTGGAAAAAGGCGATCTTACGGCGCTGGTGCATGGCCTCTTCTTCGCTCGCTGGTGCAACAAGCAGGCTACGCTGGACGCCCTCACACCCGACCTCTTGCTTCAGCCAGAAAAACTCAAAGAGGTGCGCTCCAGATCCGGGGTGCTGGGCTGGCTCCACCCTCCCTGGAATCCGTTGCTGAGTTCTCAGGTCTCCCAGCCTTCTTCTCAAGACGTGCTAGTGACCACTTTTTACACATCTTTGTTCTGAAGGCGACCGTGGCCATGTGCCATGCACGTCGTCCGTACGTGCAGCCGCCACTCTATGCTCTTTACCGCAATGCACGCCATCAATACATGTAGCCGCCGCTAAATGCTCATCACCAAGACTTGTGAAATGGTGGGCACGATGTCACCTGCTCCTGGCCTTCCATTAGACCTAGCAAAAGCCACACAAGCATGCACCCTTGCAGAGCTTTAGCGACTTTGATACTCCAAATTTTATACCAGGTTATGATTTCCACCGGGGGAAACCCCTGGTACATAACGTCTTGGCACACTGTCCACACGTTCTGAGATCTGTGCGGGTGGGTGACTGTGAGTGATGCGCTGCATGTGTTGAGTTGATTTGTCTCGTGTTGCTATTCTGAGATGCACCGTCAACGATGGCTCCCCTCTCTGGCCGAGCTGGCAGGTACTTGAGAGCTTACCAGATCAACCATGGTGCAACGTGGCCGCTTATCCTGTTGAGCCAGTGTCTGTGGACGGTGTGCTATACTCTCGGCTGGACACTGCGACCTTCCTTTTCCCTCTGTTGGCTCCGGAACTGACAAAGGCCATCGCCGGTGCCGGCGGCAGTGTCATCTGCGGAGCTCGTGCAGCGAACGCAATCCTCGGCATGGAGAATGACTTTGCGGTGCGGCTCCGTGTTGGTACTCTTGACTCGTATGATTCCATCTTGGCTCAATAAGTAGATTAAAGTTGCGTGTTTCACCATCCATTCTACTGTTTCACTGGCACCGCCTATGTCTCGCACGGCCCGCACGTGTATCTTCACTTCCCCACACAACTCGTGGCGTGCTCGCAAGTGGAAACTCATCTTTCAAAGATGTTCCGAATGCATCGTGCTGGACGAGGGAGTGTTGGCCACTGACTTCGACTTGCTGCAGCCTGGCGGAGGCTGACTGCGCCCTGATGGAGGTGCTGCTGCTTCCATTGGGCGCCCGCACCAAGCCTCCTTTCTCCTGTTGATATGTTCTCCGGGCTGTCTGACTGCAGGTATTTATGGCCGTCATGGACATCGCTTGGTTTCGCCCTGAGGTAATCACCCAGAAGCTCTCGAGCCCCGACAGGCTCAATAAAACTGACTGCTCGACTGCTTTCTTACGCCCAGCTCTCGCTATCCGGTCCTTCATGGGTTGGCGGGTGCATCGAGGTGAACCTCGGAGGAATCACAAGCATATGCCGGCCATGCTTATATCTACAGTAATTTCAGGTGGACTTAAGGGAATCTACATCACTCAGGTGATTGACCCGGCAAGTCATGTCCCGACCGGGATTGGAGCTGTGGCGTTCCTCGATATACTCCAACGCCACCTCCACCTGGAGACGCACCAGCAAACCAGCGAGCGTATGATTGCTCTGCAGGCAGGTGCACCAAAACCCTCTGAATATGACATTGATCCACCTGGGGGAAGTCACCATACCCCTCTCAAAACCCTCTGAATATAGCATTGATCCACCTGGGGGAAGTCACCAAACCCCTCTCAAAACCCTCTCGCTGTGCTCGGTGCCCGCTTCTGGTTTATGCTTTGATGCGTCTTCCTTTGTCAGACCATTACTTTGAATGCATCGACCAACAGCTCCATTCATCGTAAAATATGAGGCGCCCGGGGGGAGGCGCCACTAGGATCTGCTTACTCCAGACCACTCTGGGATCAACATGTAGAGGTTGGGTAAAATTGCTCAATCTCACAAAATGTATGTGTGGCAGTTATTAGTACATACGTCCATCTATCCGTACTGCATTGCATTTGGTTTGAGATGTGCGTGCGTCGGTGGTCGGTTGGCACGGGCCAGCCCTGTTCCTGAATGCTTCTCACATCCACTGGGATGATGGTGGGCTGGCTTTTGTCGGTGGGCCTCATGCCGGTCATCGTGTGTGGCTGTGCGGAGACTAACACGCGATATCGCATCTTGGGCTATGATTGGCGCATACTATCATCTATGCTGCTCTGCATTCGTTTAAGATGTGTCGAAGTAGGTGGTATCTTGGCACGGCTCCGCCCTGTTTGCGTAGACTCCATCTGTCTTGAGTGCAGCTGCGAAGTTCCCGAATGCTTCTGTCCTCCACCGAGATGATGGTGGGCTGGCTTTGTCGACAGACCTCGTGCCGTTCAGTGTGTGACTTATCCTTGGACCGATTTCTTTGGCACCACATAGCCACATAAGATCAGCTGCACTATGTACCCACACCGGGGATCAAAGAATTCGGCACAAGCTTCGGGGCGCTTATCCGGATTCTCCGGAGAGTCTCACTCGTGAAGAATGAGACCAGATCAATGCGTGTGTGTGTGGCTTATCCTTGGACCGATTCCTTTGGCATCACATAACCACAAAGGAGCGGCTGCGCTATGTACCCTCACCAAGGATCAAAGGATTCAGCACACACTTCGGGACACTTATCCAGATTCTCCAGAGCTCACCAGTGAAGAATGGGACCCCCTAAGTCTTACTGGGCCCCCTGAGCCCCTCTGCAACTGCACCGCCGGCGCGCCGCTGCCGTGTCTTTGGGGCCGGTTCATCGGACTCAGGAGGCACGCCGGCAGGATGTGCTCACGCTGATACCCGGGATTCAGGACGCATTGAGTTTCGTGAAGTTGCGCAGTCTCACGTGTTTGGCAGTGATTCGTGCATGCATACATTCATCCCTGCTGCGTTGCATTCGTTTAGAGGTGAATATGTCGACGCCCCCCCAAGATCGGGTAGATTCATCTTTCATTGAGTGCAGCTGTAAAGCTCCTAGTAAAGCTTCCCGCATCCGCTGGGATGATCGTGAGATGACTCGCGGCGAGCCCTGCGTGCCCCAACTTCTCTCAGTCTTACCCCTATGCACTTGTCCAAGGTCCAAGGTATCTTGTCACGGCCCCGTCCTGACTTGCTGCTCACAGGCTTTTGTCGGCTGATCTTATGCCATTCGGTGTATGTGTAAACTGGATGACATGGGGTGCTGACATCTCGTTGTTAACGGGGACGGCCACTGGAATGATTTGGATGATGGGATGTGGCTGTCCCTGTGGTACCCTTCTGACGGGTACTGCCTCTTTGAGGGCGTCGGGGATTCGTCTGCGGCTGGCTCTATTTATGTCCAGTGCCTTGGGGCTTTTTCACCTGCCGGGGGACTGGTGATCGACGCCCACTTTATGGGGTACTGGCATCTCGTTGTTAACGGGGACGGCCACTGGAATGATTTGGATGATGGGATGTGGCTGTCCCTGTGGTACCCTTCTGACGGGTACTGCCTCTTTGAGGGCGTCGGGGATTCGTCTGCGGCTGGCTCTATTTATGTCCAGTGCCTTGGGGCTTTTTCACCTGCCGGGGGACTGGTGGTTGACAGCCACGTTATGGGGTGCTGACATCTCGTTGTTAACGGGGACGGCCACTGGAATGATTTGGATGATGGGATGTGGCTGTCCCTGTGGTACCCTTCTGGCGGGTACTGCCTCTTTGAGGGCGTCGGGGATTCGTCTGCGGCTGGCTCTATTTATGTCCAGTGCCTTGGGGCTTTTTCACCTGCCGGGGGACTGGTGATCGACACCCACTTTATGGGGTACTGGCATCTCGTTGTTAACGGGGACGGCCACTGGAATGATTTGGATGATGGGATGTGGCTGTCCCTGTGGTACCCTTCTGACGGGTACTGCCTCTTTGAGGGCGTCGGGGATTCGTCTGCGGCTGGCTCTATTTATGTCCAGTGCCTTGGGGCTTTTTCACCTGCCGGGGGACTGGTGATCGACACCCACTTTATGGGGTACTGGCATCTCGTTGTTAACGGGGACGGCCACTGGAATGATTTGGATGATGGGATGTGGCTGTCCCTGTGGTACCCTTCTGGCGGGTACTGCCTCTTTGAGGGCGTCGGGGATTCGTCTACGGCTTGCTTTTCGGGAGTGTCTTGGATTCGTCTGATGCTAGCTCCCTCTCCGTGTACAGTGCTCATGGTTATTACACATGCCGGGGGACTTGTGTTCTTTGACCTTGATATGAGTACTGGCGGATCGCTGTGTACGGGGACGGCTGCCGGGTGGAAGTGGGTTTTGGGAGGCGGTTATCCCTGTGGTGCCATTCTGGCGGGCACTGCCTCTTGGAGAGCTCGGTGGATTCGTCTGTCGTGCTGCGAGGAGAGGCAGAAGGTGGTGGTGTACACCTTCTGTGTTTTCCCTTGAATTTTGTGGGGAGCACTGAGGTGCCCGCATGTTTCCTTTTTTTGACATGGGGTGTCCATGCTGTGTGGTGTGACTGCATTCATGACATAACCATGGACCAACAGGTCCCATCCATCGACCGGGAGCCACTGGGGGGCATGCCAGCAGGGTCCGCTTACTCCGTAACCCAGAGACCAACAGGTGTTTGGCGACGATCGGTCACATTGTATCATCTTTCCATGCTGCTTTGCATTTGGGTTGGGAATATGTATGCGTTTGTGGTATCTTGTCACGGCCCCGCCCTGCTCTTGATTTGCTTCTCACATCCACTGGAATGATGGTGGGTTGGCTTTTGCTGGCCGATCTCATGCCGTTCAGTGTAAACTGGATGAGCTCCCAGCTACCCCAAACTTTCGTTTTCATTTACGATGTGCGAGCACACAGTGCAGCCGATCTTCTGTGACTACGTGATGCCAAAGGAGTCGGTCCATGGATAAGCCACACACATATGCATGCATGGACTGAGGGGCGCATCCTGCCTGCCCATTGCATAAAACACGCGGAGTGAAAACGAGCAAGAGCCCATCGGGTGGATCACGTCATGCCGCTGGGTCCTCGCAGGCCGACTATTGGCCAGAGGCCAAGCGTCAATTTCAGCCGATTGACATCGAATACCTCTCTTGTGAGACCCGGAAGTATTACAGCTACGTCAACAGCACCAAGCGTTTCGAAGGGAAGAATATGTTCGAGGCTGGAAGCTCCGCACAATACACTTTCGACCTACCGGCTGAGATAGTGACCGACCAGTCTGTGACGGTAGCCCCCATCAAAGTCGCATCGCTCACTTGCCGGCCTCGTGAACTTGAGGGCGGTCTTGAGCACCTTGCGAGTGTTCGGGTTTGCGACCAGTGCAGTCATCGCCGCAGCTCCGATGGATGAAAATGCCAAAAGATGCACAGTCCCGAAGCGCAGTTGTGCCACGCAGGTCCACGTCAGCTTGGTCTTTGGGGAGCTCCACATTCTTGCAGAAAGCAGGCCTTATACGATGACCTGGCCATACCTTTTGTGATCTGCGCGGGATATTCCTGTATCGGTTGACAATGTTGAGTGGTGGCACCCCTCGTTGGAATCTCCCGATGCAGACGCAGATCCAGGTCATCGCGGGCGGCCCGTGCTCAGGCAAGACCACGCTTCTCAGAGCTTTGGAGCAGTCGGGATACCGGGTGGAGGGAGAGACGGCGGAGCAGGTCATCCAAGAAGGTCGGTTTGATGCTCGGTGCTCCACTCGAGGGGATCCCCTGCGCGCTGCTCAGCCCCCCGAAAGGCATAGTCAACAGTACTGGCTCATGCACCGCAGAGATCTTGATTTGAGAGATGCTCGGAACTGTGAGCAGAGGAAAGTATGCACTGATACAATTGTGTATAGACACCCTGCTTCAAACGGCCGAGGCTTCGGATTGTGGCGTCTAACTGTGCATGATTTCATCGGAGGACTTTGGTAGTACTGAGGGCTTTGTCAGAACTTCGATTGATATAATTATGGGAATTTGTAATTGGAGATTATTTGGATGTGCAGGTATTGCATCTGGTAAAACTGCGGAGGAGGTCAAGGCCGACCCCGTGGAATGGCAAGAGGCACTTCTCAAGCAGGACTTCGAGCTCTTTGACAACCTCACAGACGATGCAATTGTTTTCACAGATACCTCTTTTATCGAAACAGTGATCTTCAGTCTCCGAGCAGGGGTTGCCGTGGGGCCCAACATCGAAGCATGGCTGCGACAAAGGCGTTACAGAAGGGTGTTTTTCCTTGATCCGTTGGAATATGAGGGGACCGCCGTACGGATAGACGGGGAAGAAGTGGCAAAGAAACTCAGTCAAGAAGTCCGTGCGTGCTATGAGCGGTTCGGATACGAGCTTATCGCTGTTCCGTCAGTACCTGTGACCGAACGAATCGCGTTTATCAAATCTATCATTGAGAAAGATTGATGATTATTTCACATTGCAGTTACGATGAAATGATGCAGCATCAGTCAGCATTTCAAAATGAATGCCTAGACTTTATGAATATCCATCGGAAGAAACACATGGCGGCTCACTGCGTCCCCCGTAATGTTGAAAATAACACGCACGCCTCTTTGCAGGAGTGTCAAGAGTATGTACTGCTCCCGACTGCGACGCTTGACCTTGGTATAGAGAATGATTCACACTTTGGTAACGTCGTGTACTATCGTATTGCTCCGAGGTGATGATGGGCCTTTGATGGTAATCAGAGTTTCGTCAGCATACAAACAGTGCCGCCTGCAAAGTTCAAGGTTGTTATTGTACAGCCCTACTGAATATTTTGTTTGTTTATGGACTCTGATACATGGCTTGATTAGTTCTAAAAACGTCTGATTGTGCATTTAATCGTGATTATGAGTCGTTTCATGATGATGAGCCCGGACAGAGCTTTTAGAGTATAGGGGAGTTTAGGGTAGACGGTTGTTTAGAGGGTAGAATAGTTGTTTTGCGTGTAAATTAAAAATCAACCCTGGCTTATCACAACGCACTTACCGCGTGTGCCAAACTTAGAGGCATCCGATAGTAGACACGGACCGCGACTTAATACGCGACGCATCTCCCGGCGCGAACGGGGCATACAAGGCTACACTGGCATTTGGGGGGGGGGCAATTCACGACAGTGAAAACACACGAAATGTTCTATAGTGATTAAACAACGAACTCTGACGACACAGTATATTAATCGTATCATATCCGTACTGAGATAAATGTAAACACACTCGTACTTGCGCAAAGAACGTCGTCGTGTGTCAGCACATGATGATGGTGTACATTGATGCGTACCCGGATATTATGCAAGCGATTCCTTCACTGGTGCACTGACGAAAATATTATATTACCAGTATGATATACACAAATTTTGCGAAGCTCGCTTTGCTTATAATATCACCGATTATCATGGACAGCACTTTGGGCGCTGTCGGTTCGCTTACACACAAATAAATGACATCAGGTTGAGAAAGTGGCTTTGAATGCCAGTAGCGTATTGCTTTTCAAACCGTACGTACGTGTCAAACAAACGTGCATACATATGCATACAGTTTGACAAGACGTGCGCGCGGATACGTACTCGTGTACAGAAGGAGGGCCGAATTGAGTGTGCATTGGTGACACAAACAAATGACAAATTATCGCCGTTGTGCTGCATGTCACATGGTCCAACGTCTGCATTTTGTATCGTATACGTATCGGATCCAACGTGTATGTCGTTTCCTTAACGAGCATAGTACTATCATAATCGCCCACAGCAAATGACGCGTCAGCGAACGCAAGGTCACATAATTCGTTACACGTATGTTATTGCATCGCGTTTTTTACTGGCGGCGTTGTTGGCCTGTGATGCCCACTGAATATTGCACAATCTGTAGTGCAAATATGTATTCTCCCTATCGACCACCCACATGTGGTTCATGGACGAATTTGTGTTTCCCGGCTTCGGGCCGAGTACCTTATGCATGTCGATGTCAAAAACAGCAAAACCAATTGCATATTTTTGCGGGTAAATGAGTTGTTTTGGGGCTGCATAAGTTGTTAGGGGGGTAAATGAGTTGCTTGGAGGGTAACATGGGTAACTCTGAGAGTTGGGGGGAAAGTGTTTTGGCCGCCGCCGACTGATCAGAAAACCTCAGTTTTCAGATCCGCTCCGTATGACAGTCATACTGACTGTCATACTACACTGATCAGAAAACCATCAGTTATCTTGATGCTAATAACAATATCATCGGCGTGAACACTTGGACAATCGAATTGCAAACAAACCGAAACCGGGCCACAGGAGAACGATGAATTAGAAGGTGTCTGAACACCGAAGTCAAGGAACAATAGTCGAATAGAGGTGGCGTGTTGGAATCGCACCGTTCACCGAATCATATCGAACGTGGGGGCTGAACTCAATGCGGGGCATTAATATATACGATACGTCTGCTCCAGTTTGCCACATAACTTGGGTTATGCGAGACAGCACCTCTCGCTGCACTATGATACGTAAGCTCCACTCATCCAGTTATGTGACACTACACGTTCCCAGCGTTATATGCTTGCGTCCGTGAATCGCCACCGACTGCCGCCTTGTATGCCCCACCCGCGCGCCGCAAAAAAACGTCGCGCGTGTATGTGGCGTGTCAGTCATGGACATGCAAGTCGCGGTCCGTGTTTATTGTATATATCGCGGATGCCTCTGTTGCGTGATACATGCGAGTGCCTTGTGGTAAGGTAATTTAAACATAATCTTCCCTAAAGTACCCCTAACCAACAATCGAAAGACTCAGTATGCGTTTCGGATGGGATCCCTGCCGTACCGGATTCGTTAAGATGTTCTTCAATATCTGGACAGTCAAAAGCCAGCAGTGCATCGATATTTCCTCAAACGAAGCGAGAAAACCTGTGGGCATCATAGAAGTTATCCCCTGACACAAACCCGCATACGGCGACACGCCCATGGGCGAAACGGGCAAAACAGTAGACGTCAGGAACGAAGCTTGGACAATCATCTCCCTCTCCGATCTCTCAATCACTAGCATAATGCTAAAAATGCTGCCATTCATTGAACACTGATCACAACTATGGTTATTACAAATATTTCCTCTTCGAATCATAGGTGGATTTCATTGTCAACGATGTCCGATATAGTGATGAACATTGCATTTGGATTCTGAGCGGACTTCGGAGGTGTAGAGTACGCGCGGCAAGTTTGATGTCGGATGTTTAAAGTAGCCTTCTGTACTTATTTCCTTCTTGCACAGAGGTGAGCTAAGAGCTAATAGCTTCTTGCCTTACTTTCATGAAAACCAGACGTTGCCTCGCATATCCATAAGGTTTTTATTGTCGACATCCATAGGACTCCTGAATGGAGAGAGCGCTCCCTGAGAGAAGATCCCGAGGGATCTTGTGGTGGGCGCAGTAGGAATATCCTTGGGAATTTGGATCATGGAATTCTTCTGCTCGATCGATGTGGACGGACTGTCTTCGTTTCTGCCACCACGAACTGCAGCATTGGTGCGGAAAAGGGGGCACGGGTGCGTGTCACTCTCCAAGTCGGCGAGATCTACTACATGCATCACCGTGCCTGTGGGAGGATCTACGCGTACAGTATCATCACTCATCAGTGACGCCAGCTGTGCCTTGTAGCTGGCCTTATCCTTCCTGCCGATCTTCGATTTGGACAAGTCTACTACATGCAACTGCTGAGCGCCCATCGACTTGGGCACAGGACTGGCACCAGCCGTCGCAAGTGAGGTCAGCTGGGATTTATTGCTTGGATGATTGCTTGCATCGACCTTCCACTTAGACAAGTCTTTAATAACGAGATCCATGCCTGCGTGGTCAAGTTGATCGTGGCCGTCGCTTGAGCCCTGCTGGTTACGCTTCCTGTTGGACCGGTCTCCTTGCATCTGCAGGCTATTGGAGTCATGGAGGTCACGAGTAATCCGCTCCCGACATGTGGCATCAATGTATCTGATATCACTGGCGTTGCGTTGCATGCTATGCGAGTCAGGCATATTGTCGGCATGTACAGCAACCCCCAGCTGCCAACCCTTCTGTGGGTCTCTCCGCTCACGGCCACTCCTGGCATACGTGCCACGTAGCCGCTCCTGTTGACAACAGAACCGACTTAATGCCTTAAGAGTGGGGCAGCTTATCGCCTTGAGAGTGATGCAACTTAACGCCTTGAGAGTGATGGAGAGTGGGGCAACTTAATGCCTTGAGAGAGATGCAACTTAACGCCTTGAGAGTGGGGCAACTTAATGCCTTGAGAGAGATGCAACTTAACGCCTTGAGAGTGGGGCAACTTAATGCCTTGAGAGTGATGCGGCTTAACGCCTTGAGAGAGCGAGGGTGGATGAATTTTCGATCCTGGTATATGCCCGAGCTCAAATTGACAGACGGACATACCCACCGGTATCACCCGCCCACTGTCGCTGATCATATACAGAATTAGAATGCCTTTGCTGCAGGTATCAAGGAAATGGCGGGTTGGCGATGTGCAATGGTGCGGCTGCAGAGGCGCTCGCCGTGATGACCTCAGCAGTCCCCGCAGGATGCGCATCGCCCTCCTAAGTGAGGGTTCATCGCATACCGGCCATTGGTGCTTTCTCTTCTGCATGGACTTCTGCAGCTTGTGCAACTTGACTTGCATCTGGCGTTGCTGATCCTCAATCAGCTGCATCTGTTGCAACATTTGAGTGACGCATTTGGTTCGAGCCTCGCTGCGTCGGCGTCCGGTCTTCACGCCGGGCCGCTGCCCTCCCATGCTGCCCGCGTCCGTGGAACCAAAGTCGAGGAGCCACTCCTCGATGTGATGCTCCTGGCGTATCTGCATGCGCGCGAGGGAGCGACAGAGAGAGTGGGGGTGGGGGGTAGGGGGAGGCACAGCACAATGAACAGCACTGGTGCCTCACAGCCAAATGATAGTGCCCTCATATGTTGACAGGACCATCGCTGGAATGCAGGGCAGCCCCCGCACGCTCCACTAGCTGCAGGCCGCGGGAAATGCTCTCAGGAGCTCGGTGGCCTCCCTCCTTCTTAAACTATTTTGGAGTTCACGCGTCGCTTGGGCAGAGAGATCGAAGGAATGGCCGCAATTTTCCTCAAAAGCTTGCACCGAAGGGGACTCCCAGTGGGCGACAGCGCCAAAGGACACTCCCATTGGGCGACAGCGCCAAAGGACACTCCCATTGGGCGACAGCGCCAAAGGACACTCCCACTGGGCGACAGCGCCAACTTGGGCCCCACCCTCGACAATGACGCAGCGCATCGCGGCGCTCCCCCACAAATGATCAACTTCAAATCAGATGAGCTCGAATGTATTGGACGGCACCCCCCATGGCCCTACTCCACACAAGTGCCAGCCTCCATGACGAGGCCGCCGCCAGCGCAGACATCATGGCGCGCATCGATTTATTCTATCGTCCAACAGGAGATCCACGTTGGGCGCACCAGCTCGATTGCCTGCTGGGGCGTCTCGCTGTCTTGATCATCACGGGGGGTCAACATACGGCTCAGCCGGCTCCCGAGAGCGTCGAGATCCTTCAGTTTATTGAGCGGCCGCTTTCTGGCTCTGGGGATGACGGCAGGCCCGAGCACGCCGCTCCCCCTTCAAGACCCCTTCAAGACCCCTCCTTTGCACCGCGCCGTCTTCAATGGGCGACGGGCGCGGCTTCTCTTTTCCTAACGCGTGTGCAGAGTGCAGCATTGTCCATTGAGCAAGGAGTGGCCGCGGAAAAAGCAGTTTGCAAGTTTGGCACTGCGCAAGTACTCTGGCGAGAGTGAAGAATTCTACCTGTCCTCATGATACAGCTGGAGAGCATCAAGCTGCTGCCCCAGGTCCTGGGCCTGCAGCTGCTTCCCCAAGACCTCGATGTGCAGAGGTGGCAGGAGGCGCCGCTTCGGCTCAAATGTGCTTTTGTATTCCCTCTCAGCATGCTCCAGCACCGGCTCCCCGCGGCTCTTGGCAGACAACAGCGAGCTCAAGGTGATTCGAGGAGTGGCGCTTTCGGGGACCTTCGGTGCGGACTTCGGGTTCAGCTTCCACGCCTTCAGCTGCTCGGCTGCGGTGAGAGCGTGGTACACCTGGGAATATACCCGTATGATCCGCTCTGGCGCCGGCCACTTGATGTCGTTTGGTTTCAGGAAGTGCCGCTGGTATGGCACCAGGAGCACCTCTAGATCCTGCGCACGCACCACCTTCACAAACGGCTCGCTCCGGGGCGCACGCGGGCGGGACTTTCCGGCAGCGGCGGCATGCTCAGAGATGCCGCGATGACATCGCAGCACACGCTGCCATCAGCGCGAGCGTCGGCACGAGCGCCCTGAGGTTGCTGCAGGCTGGCGCGGAATGTCGTCGGCACGCTCAGTGGCTGACGCCGCGTGGCACTTGTGCGCAGCTCGGGTTGGGTAGCAGCTGGAGGCAGCGCAAGCAGCGACCGGCATCCCAATGAAGGTTGGGTGCGCAGGAGCCACTTTGCAGGAGCAGCTGGCACAGCCGCGGGGAAACCGAGGGATCGCGTGCCTCCGGGAAAAGTGCTCGAAGAGAATCCGAGTCGAGGACACACGTGCGCCGCGGCGGCCGCATGGCTCGAGCCAGTGACTCAGCGCATAGTGAGGGGCACACCTGCGTCATGGTGCGCGACTTTGCCATGCGGGACTCAAGCCAGTGAACCAGCACGTAGTCGCACACCACGCTGAACAGAAGGTTCGTGATGATGAAGATGGAGAAGCTGGTGATTGCGACAATGTGAAAGCGCTCGTTGATCTCCTCCAATCGGCTCATCTCCCACCCCTCGATTCGCATTCGCTGCATCCCGTTCTCATCCCGAATCGCCCCCTCTCATTGGTCTCCCCTCCCACTCAGTCTCTGTGCTGCCCTCAAGCTGCTGCTGTGCCATCTCCGCGCCTCGGTCCCCCGGCTGCGGGAAGAACCCAACAGGGCTACAGGGGCGGCGGCCAAGTTTCTCATTTTCTGTTTTCGAGAATCCGGGAGCCAAATACGCAGAGCCGAGCGGGTTCTACTCTGCAGCAAGGTCTGTAGATCGCCGGGTGCTCCGCTTGTCCGGTGTTGCTATCAAGCAGGTTGGAGTCAAGCCCCACCACCCGAAAAGGGTGTCTCTGTTTCTTTTTCTTCTTTTTAATAAAGGAGGTTACAGTTCGAACGTCCATTTGCCAGTGTCTGGGTTTCTTGATGTGCGATCGAAGGTCGGCATTCCCGCTTGAACCATACAGCGCCGAGACGTCGTATCTTTATTTTGGAATGCGGAGACTACGGAAGTCCAGGGCAGGCCTTCTCCCTCCTCAAACACGACCAATCGCCGGCGCGCATCGTGGTGGCCAATCAAAACCAAAGCTGCGGATGACTCCTGAGTGGCTTTTCAGGTTTCAAAGCAGGTGCTTGTCTGGCTGAATAGCATCTCTTTGATTTCAAATACACGCATGGCATCAAATGACGTTTCTGTCAGGTAGTGTGTCATACATCCATACAGTAATTGCAATCTACGCGAAACTGCATACGTACACAATTCACACAAAATATGGAGCAACGAACCAAATTGTTTTGTGAAATCACAGCGACCCATCAATCGGAATCTAGTAGTAACATAAATGGTCATTCCTCTAATGATTACTACTGCAGCCTGTGACATAATGCAGCAGAAGCAACCCACTGCTCTCATTGGAGTAAGCGCCTAATTTCTTAGCAGCTTCATTACAATTTCGGGAAAATCCAGAGGCAATTCAATATGGACGGGTTTTCTTTATAGAAACAAGTCTTTACTGTAGCAGACATGGCCAACCACAGAGAGCCTCCCCTGTGGTCCGCACGCATCTCGGACGGTTCGAACAATATTCTCGGGCCTCGCAAGAAGACCAACGAGCTTCTCGGAGCTGTACGTTCTGCTCAAGTCGGGCGCCGTTTGACCATCGCAGATGCCCCTTCCCGCCGAGGCATGGAACGGAATTCGGTCCCGTGAGGAGGAAGGGTGCGGGCTGGGGAGGCGCACCGCGCCCTTGTAGTATCGCGCAAACGCCAGTTCAGACACGAGCCTGCTGGTCTTAAAGAAGGTGGAGAATAGCTCGTTTTTCGGACCGAGGGTTGTGTGGAAGACAGTCACGAAGCACATCATCGAGATCGGCATGATGATGAGCTGGAGCATGTAGTAAAATGTGGACCTGCCCGCAACATCCCCATGCCGACCCGAACCCCGAGCAAGCAGCCTTCGGCACGCGACCATCTATCCACCAACGCAGCGCCACTGCCCAAAACGGCCGGGCATCCACTGACCACGTGCATGAAGGCGGAACACCCAGGCGATGCAAACGGGGCAGGGCAGCCCAGGTTCGTACATGCATGTGTTGAACACGAGGCCGAGCCGCGGCTGGTGCTGGGTGTTCACAATGAACCGAAGCACCAACAGCCCGAGGAAGGTAGCTTGAATCGCAGTGCCTCTGTGGTGCAGCCACCCGAGCCACGCCACACGCACGAGGTCGTCCGAAAACCCCTCCAGGCCCGCGTTGTCCTCCGGGAGTGCCCACGCTGGCGGCACCCCCGCAGCAACGGCGGCGTCCTCGAGAAGTCCCCCAGCATCCTCGGCGTCGCTACGGCGAGCCGAGAGAAAGAAATTGGCGGAGTAGTAAAGGTCATGGTACACGTCATGCGCCGTGTCAATCTCCACGAGGTAGAGGATGGCCACCTGGTACGCTACGAAGAATCCAGCCGCGGCTGCCTGCGCCAAGGCGATGGCCACATCGAGGGCCGGCTCCAATTGCGACAGATGCAAGTACAGCTGCCTCATGAAACTCGGCGTGAGCGGATACCTGCGAGGCAGGGAAGCATCTTCCCTTTGAGGCAGCATATTCCCTTCGAAGGGACGTTCTGGGCCGCAGATCACTCCACCGCATGCACGATCCTGGGGCGCGCAGCCTGTGCGTTCGCAGAGAGCAGGGGACCGGTAAGAGAGGGGAATGATGCCACGGGACCTGAAGCCACGGATGTGCCAGATGCCATGAGCGAGGTAAGAGCGTGCGGAGAGGGCAGGCAGCCGGCACCTGATGCTCAGCGCGCTCGGCCGCAGGGCCATCAGGCTGTTGTGAAGCATCCTCCACGTGATGCAGATCCATGCGAGGTGCAGCAGGCTCCACATGAAGGTGTCAAACTCTCGGAAGTTCCAGTATGTCACTTTCGAGCTGAACACCTCGTAGTCAACCTGCCAGGGCCCGGAACTGCGGTGCCACAGCAGTGTCACCATCGACCACGCCTGCATCTGGGAATTCCAGGTGGTCACGGTCGCCTCGATCTGCGTTGCGGTCTTGTCGACAAGGTAGCCCTCCTCCAGGAAAGTGTAGAGCTGCGTCCTCCGATACCCCCCCCTTCGCCGCGCATCAGGTTCGCGGCAAGCGAGAGATGTCCGGCCAACTGCTACTCCTACTCCCAGGAGACCGGGCATCGTTCAGAGATAACCCTCGGGTCAACCTCCCATTTCAGCGCTGCCTGTTAGCCGCCCCAGTTTGAGGCTTGTGGAGTGCATCATCGGCCTTGCAGCGACCGAGAATAGAGAAGGTGCTCGGGGGACATAGAGAATAGAGGAGGAGCTCGGGGGACACAGAGAATAGAGAAGGAGCTCGGG
>LGRX02035853.1:32069-43874 GCA_001247695.2 Cymbomonas tetramitiformis
TCCGCCGCGTATGCATGGCCGCTGGATCATGCCCGACTGCCGCGCACAATAGAGTCCGCCGCGTATGCATGGCCGCTGGATCATGCCCGACTGCCGCGCACAATAGAGTCCGCCGCGTATGCATGGCCGCTGGATCATGCCTGACTGCCGCGCACAATAGAGTCCGCCGCGTATGCAAGGCCGCTGGATCATGCCTGGCTGCCGCGCACAATAGGGAGTCAGCCGCAGGAGACGGCATGCGTGGGGGGCACCTCCAACCAAGCGGTTCTTCTGCAGATTGAGGTATCGCTTCTGGGAGTCGGTTGGGATCGCCGCGTAGTCATCAACATCCCTCGGCAGCTCCCAGTCGTCGTAGCCAGAATAGTCTGCCAGCTGCTGCCGGTACGGTTCACGTTTTCGCGTTCGGATGGGCGATGGGCTGTGCTGTAATGAGTTACCTCGCAAGAACTGCCCCACTCCCAGACGCAAACCTCACATTGGATTGCCCCTGATCCTCAAAGAGGAGGTGCCTATGCAACTGCTCACGTCCGATCACAGCAACACGGAGCGTGGACGGGCTGGGAGGAGACAGCGGCTCACCGCCAGGAGTTGGCGGCGCGTCGATGTTGATTCGGCGGGGCTGACGGTGAAGCTGTGCGTTCTCTCTCGGCTGCCTTGCATGTCCATGCTACAGCCGCCAGTAGTGGGCGGCTCCATGGCAGGCGGTGGCGCCTGTGTGCTCTGGCACACGGCATCACAGGACACTCAGCGCGCCTCCACATCCTCCATGAGGCGACCCACACGCTTCCACCCGGTGAGGCACAGCTGAGTGCCATTCCACTACGCACAACTCCACACTCGAAAGAAACAACCGCTGGAGAGAGAGAAAAACACCGACGAGGTGGGGAATCCACGCCGCGTGCTGCACAGCCCCAAAGTTCTGAGACTGCGGCGTCGAGCGGGCAATGTGTGGCGCCGGGTATCAAAG
Organism: Cymbomonas tetramitiformis; assembly: GCA_001247695.2. Taxonomy (NCBI): domain Eukaryota; kingdom Viridiplantae; phylum Chlorophyta; class Pyramimonadophyceae; order Pyramimonadales; family Pyramimonadaceae; genus Cymbomonas; species Cymbomonas tetramitiformis. Next base: position 33,037 of record LGRX02035853.1, read on the forward strand.
CTTGAACCGAGATGCGCAAAGTCTGACCCAGCCGATGCTTCGGACCGCTGATGGCGCTGACTGCCATTGGCTAGAGGCCTGGGGCGCCGGCTGGGCTCGACTGATTCGAACTCCACTCAACTTCTTTCGACACCGCTCAATTCCTAACGCCAATATCATCAACGGCTCAATTTCTAACGCCAATATCATCAACGGACTCAATTTCTAACGCCAATATCATCAACGGACGGCATATGCTCGTAGCATCATCGACCCGGTTTTGCCCAGGGCGGTACCCAGCAAGACCCCCGTGAACCCGTCAAACATCAGTGGCATCTCGCGCAATCCCACACGTACGCGCGTACGTCGCATGCGTGTGGCGCCAATGTGGCACACGTGCGTCTGAAGAGAGACTGCTTCGTGCTAAAACCGCAGTGAGAGTTGGAGAAAATATATTTAAAAAAAAAAGTGTACAGCTTAGCTGGACGGTCTGCTGCAGCAGGGCATGCATGTTATGGTAATTTTCGGTGGTAATACCCCCAAGGGAAGTACTGATAAATCACCGGTAATACCAGGCATGGAATTTCGTTACCAGGTAATATAACAACTAATACAACCATACAACCTACAGGTAGACTCGTCCAAAGTCACCTGATACGCGTACATTCCACGTTCAACTACCGGTACACACCGGTGTTTGATTCCTGTATTCTGAGATTTGGAGAACCGAAGGGTTTGGGAGGCGAGAGACCGCTGCAGCAGGAATTTCTCTCTCGAATTTTTCGATTTTTTCACGCACTTAACAGCATGATTTCAAATTTTGCCGAAGGTAAATACCCGGTAATAGCACATATGGAGTTTACCGGTAAAATACCGATAATACTTGGTCCGAAAATCCATTACCTGGTAATGTGATATGTATGCCAGCTGCGCCTCCGCCTTTTCCACCGCGCTCTGCCACAACCCCCTCCCTTGCCGCTGCCGGCCCTCCGTCAGCAAGCGAGCAGCGACTTTGCAGTGATACGCCGCGTCTCCGTTTCCCTCGGAACTCTGACTCCACGATCCACGGTGTGCGCGCCAGCTGAATGCCTCGCTTCAGGGCCAGGGCGGGCGCGGGCGCGGGGGCTCCGAGGTGCGCCCTTCGTAGGCACGTGGCTCCCGCGGGTTTGCCCGGTTACTTCAATCGAGGCATGCATGATTTGGTTTGATCAGGTAAAGAAACACGGGGTTGCCACCTTGCACAGAGGGAGACCCGGACGCGAAAAGGGGTTTCCCAGCGGCTGAGCTGGCGCTCGGCATGCAGCCCTGCCGTTTCCGGCCTTTCCACGGACACCCTGTCCTCTTCGCTGACCCGCGGATCTGGGGCTGTCTCGCACTGCTGTTCCCTGTGCAAATGCGCCGTACGCGAAATAGGCCAGCCACTTTTAGAGTGGGGCTCTCCCGGAGTCGGGCCATTCTCCAGCGCCCTGGAGGGCCGCGACTGCGCAGCTTTCTCAAGTCTCTGCCTCTCATGTGGGCGCTGCGTCGAGGTGCACCCGCGGCGGATGTGACACCTTGCCGGAGACTGCCCGAGCCGAGCAACGCGATTGGCTCCGCTCCCGTGATCGACCGGGAGTGCCCAGTCCAGGCGGCTGCCCGATGGCGCAACGCCGTGGCTTACGCCATGGCGCAAACCTGAGGGGGGCCTGCGCACGGGCGCCAGAAGGCGGGCTCAAAGCGTACCTGCACGGCGCTCTGAGCTTCCACCTGCCTGTCTTGGTCAAGGAGTTCCGGCGCCGAAGAATTCCAGTCTCCAACACGAAGCTTCACCAGGAGCTCCTGGGTGGCGCCCAGGAGTGCCTCCGTGTTGTCCGCCTCTGTCTCCAGCGCCTCCAGCCACTCCCGCAGCACTCGCGCCAGCCACTCGTCCGGGTTTCCCCCAGCGTCTGCCACCACGCGCAGCGCCTTTTCTACATCGGCAACCAGCTGCTCGCTGCCGCCCTGCAGCTCACCGATCTCCGCCGCAATCGAGGCTTCCAAGGCCTCTACCTCGTCCACCTGGCCCGGGCACCCCCCCGCAGCAGGACCCAGCGCCCTCACGCCGAGGCCCCTCGCAGCCACAAAATGACCGGGCATTATCTCCAGCTACATCAAACCTTTTGTTCTCTATTTTGGTTTGTTTGGATGTTGCCGCCTCGCTCAGAGGGGAACGCGGACGCCCGCGGGGACCATCTCCGCCGTTTCAAACATTCTCTGGATATGTCCCCACGGTGTTGTGTGAAGGGATGCTGCAGAAGCTGGACCGTGGCCGTTGATTCAACCGCCCTTCATACGGTAGGCGGCCTGGCGGAGAGGCATGCTGAAGTGCGATTCGTGGAGAACGCGGCTGTGGAAGGTGTAGGTTTCAGCAAAGTGCAAACTCCCACGACGAGGCGGCTTCAGGGCAAGAGGGCAGGGGAGGGTGGAGCTTGCCTCTAGTGTGAGCAGTTCGACTGCAGTCTCGCCAGCAAGCCCATCCACCTCAGTAGGTAGCAGGCTATCATCGCCAGAGGCCTCAGCGAGGGCTGTGCTCGTCCGCCCGTCCGAGGCCGCCTCCATCAGGATGACAGCTACTTCGCTGGACCGTGACATTAGCGCGCCACCACCGCCGCCGTCTCCGCCCTCTGCAAGCTCCTCCTCCGCCTGGACCAAAGCCCGGCGCTGCCGGCGCTGCCGGCGGCGCGAGCTGTGCAGCGCATCCCTCACGGCCACGGCGGTGTCGAAGCCCACCAGAAGCGACAGCTCCCCTTGCGCGGCCGTCTCGGACTCAATCACCTCACCAGACTCAGTCCGCACCTCCGCAGACACAATAATTATGTCTGATGGCGTTAGTTCCACGTCGTGATCTGAGCTGGCAGCATTGATCACGACAGCCTGAGCCTGTGATTGGGGGCAACGGCAGGGGATGGGCGCGAGCAAAAAGAAAGGTGGCCTCAGACTTTGCACTGCCTCGATGCTCTCCTGTCATCACTTCAAAAAAGGTCCGCAGGATGCGTCAAATCCTCGAGATCCAACGGTGATTCCTAGCGTCCCGACAATAGCAAGCCATCCTGGATGTCAAAGCGCTCACCAGGACCAGGGCCGAGCGCCGCCTCACAGGTGCTGCACTTGTCGCCCCCTAGCAAATACAAATCAACCAGATGTGGGGGGGGGGAAGCGCGTCACAGGCCCCCTCAGCGCTATCACCTCGCGGAACGCCACTGCCTCTGTGCTAGTGCTCTCCAGCAGGAGTGCTGCCACGGAGCTCGCCTCCGCCCAGCTCATGCCTGCGGCCGATAGGACCATCTGCGCCGTCACCGACGCCAGCTCCACCACCTCCACGAGAAGGGTTGCGACCCCGCGGTTCCCGGCCGCATCCGTGGCCTCGTAGAGGTAACCATACAGCCCTGCGCCACACCCCAGGCACGCACAAACGCCTGCTAGCCTCAGAGCATCGTGGCACCGCAGAAGGGACTCAACCCCTCCCACCCTCGCCCCATGGTGCACGGAGGGCCCCCGCGTGGTGACCAAGGCAGTCCCATATTCGCCCCCCATCATCGCCTCGCCAGGAAGGATCGGTCCAAGCCACCACGGGCGCATTGTGCTGTGCACTACCGCCTCCTGAGCCGACCACCGTCAGATCTCTTCGTCCAAGGGATATGGAAGACTAGGCGAGTTTCCAGCGCCCATCCCCACACCGCAGGGTGGCAGTCGGCTCAGTAGGCACCAGGTATGAAATGCACACCTGGCGTTCGGTGGAAGGTGTGGCAACAGGTCAGTACCGCGCGCTCGTCGATGTGAAGTGTGTGTGTGTGTGTGAGGGGCGGTGGCATTCAACAGGCCCGTCTGTTCTTCCCTCCGGTGGCTGCGTGCGGGGAGCCAGGTACGCAGGGGAGCTGGCGATGCGCGTGTACGCTGGTGTGCATGGTTGCAACAGCATGCGATCGCGAGGCAGAGCACCAGCATGCGGTGCAGCGCAGGGCCGCCCACCTGGGAAGCAGCGATGCAGCTGCTTCAGGGGGCAAGGGGTGGTGCTGCAGCCCTCGCAGGCGGTGTCCTGCACAGCTGTGTCGAAGGTCCCTGAGACATCCCCCGATTCCGCGTCGTGGGCCAGCGCCGCGCACGGGCCGGGGTCCTCCACGGAAGTACAGGCGCGCATCGAGGCCGTGGCAGACGCATTGCCGTAGGCGATCCTCGCCGGCAAGGTGGGAAGGATGGTGACCACTGGGGCGGTGGTGTCGGCCGGCTCCTCGCCGAGTACTTGCTCTCGGTACTGGCAGTCCATGAAGCACACCAGGTCGCTGCAGAGGCTCTCTCCGGCACCAATGTCGCACTGCCGGCGCACCACACACCCCCGATGTACGCATCGCCCCTCTCCACCGCATTCCCAACCCCCAGGCATGGAATGGGAATGCTTCTTGAAGCGACAGCTGTAGAACTTGATCAGGAACATTGCAAGAGCCTGATCTCGATCCAACGGCTCGGAAGTTTGGCTCAGCTCTGTGTTTAGATTACGATAACAGTGCACCGTTTTGAGCAGCCTCGCTTTCTAAACTCCCTGGTCAATTGGGAACCAGCACGCACATCGCGCTGCATGAAACTGCGCATCACACTGCAGACAATATATGCACCGCAGCGTTGAGCACCTAGTCCACTTCGCACTGGCCCGTACATCACATTGGATATGGTATGGTGCGGGTGCGCGGCGCACATATGTGCTCAAATTTCGGTACAGGTGCGCTAACAGTGGTAAATCGTTCGTCATGAAACCGTATAAACCAACCCTGGTATCAATTAACGCATCGTGAATCGTGTCGGGTTAAAGATATTCAATACCGTGGGTGTTTTGTGTGGTTTTACAGTGTGCGATTTACCACTGTTAGCGCACGTGTACTGAGATCGGTGCACATACACTATAACATACAGCGCAGTGTTAGGTAGTAATGGTTGAAGTTGTTAGTGAACACTCCTGCCCGCGATGGATCATTAGGAATGGGAGCGCCTTCCTCGCCCTTGGAGAGCAACAAGCGCTTGAAGGCTTCGAGCGCCTTGTGGGACAATCCCTCACACGGCGATATACGAACACAAACCTCAATACACAAATTCCTCAATACTCAAGAGGAAGGTTGTCAAAACATGTTAGAATAGACGCACCATGAGGTTAGAGGTTGAGGGTCGTGGGGGTTGATTCACGTAAGGAGTAATGCTTGTCTATTCTATGATTGTCTCCTCGAATACGACATCAATCATAGAATAGACAAGCATTACTCCTAACGTGAATCAACCCCCACGACCCTCAACCTCTAACCTCACGGTGCGTCTATTCTAACATGTTTTGACAACCTTCCTCTTGAGTATTGCGTTGTGTGTTCGCATATCGCAGTGTAAGGGATTGTCCCACAAGGCGCTCGAAGCCTTCAAGCGCTTGTTGCTCTCCAAGGGCGAGGAAGGCGCTCCCATTCCTAATGATCCATCGCGGGCAGGAGTGTTCAGTGTTAGGTAGTAATAGTTGAAGGTTAGGCACCGGGCCGTATATCACAGTAAATACACCATGATGCCAAGCGCTTTGTCAACTTCGCAGTAGGCCCATGTGGCGCTGCCGCCATTGGCCAGGTGGCACGCTGAGCACATCTGACGCATGTGCAAATCACCACATGCGCTAAGGGGCTTGAGGACCTTTCATCCTGTGCGCCGAGCTAAGTGGTCCGTTGATGCTGGCAGCTCCGAGCCGGAGATGGCTTCTTAGCCCGTGGCGAAGGCTGATAAAATTAAGTGCCATTCTCTCGCAGCGAGGGACAGATCGCGGGAAGGGCGAGCGTGGGCACCAGGCACCGAACCGGGGATCGGCCAGTAGAAGGCGAGTGCGAGCCAGCTGTGCGCCGCTGGAATGGGTGATCTATCTAAGGGTGAGGATGAGCCCTGCTGCTCACCGGATGGATGATCCCAACAGTGCGAGTTACGGTGGCGTTCTTGGCGGGCATGGCGTCATCAAACACCACGAAGTCCACCAGAAACACGGTGCCCACCTCCGCGCTCGTATTGACGCACCCTTGCAGGCCCTTCGTCGTCCACTCGTGCCCCGGGCAGCCAGTGGCGAGGCAGGCCTCGGGCGGGCACGCCAGCACGCGCGCGCTGAGGTCCACCCCCTCCGCGTCCGCCGCCACCGCCCCAGGCTCGCACAGCACGTCCACCCGCGCCTCCTCGCCCGCTGCACACTTGGTGTACGCCGCATGCTGCTTCACCTCCACATACGAGGACGGCACCGCCGCGGTGGTCACCAGCGCCAGGCTCGGCGGCGCTGCCTCGTCCAGCCCGAGGTCGCGCTCCGCCAAGCTCGTCCCAAGCTCGTCCAGGCACACCTCGCGGTGGCTGCACGTCACTTGTCCCACGCACGGCAACTCCCCAAGAGGACAGTCGGCGGCGACGGTGACATTGCGCCTGGCGGTGCTCCACGCGCCAGCGCTATTCACCACCGCGTACTCCACCGTGTACACGCCCGGAACGCCCGTGTCCACCTGGCACCCATGGACGCCCTGATTGGCGAAGCGGTTCAGGACACCATCAGGGGAGCATGCCAAGACGCGGGGGGTGAGGTGCCCGTCGAGCACGTCCGAAGCCTCCGCGCCCTGATCGCACACCGTTGCCACCGCCATCCCTGGGTTCACGCACGCCGCATACGTGGCGCCTTCCGCCACCTGTACGCTGGCTGGACCAATCCGCGAGATCGTGGGCGGCTCCACCTCCGCCTCGGCCGTCTCCTCCTCCATGTAGTCCACGGAGAGGCACAGCCCCGCTTCACTGCACTGCACTGCGCCGAGGCCGCCCTCACAAACTCGCTCGTCCCGTCCGCCTTCCCCAGCGCCAGCACACGGGTTCACCACGAAGATTCGGCGCTGAACCTCCTGCGCTGCGTTCCCAGCGGCATCCGTGACAGTGTACGTCACTACGAAGGGCTCCCCGGAGCGGGACTGCACAGAGGTGTCGATCGCTGTGTTGCCAAAGCTCCCTAAGCGAGCGCCCAGGCTCTCGCCGGGGTCCGTATCGTCGTGCTCCTCCACCCCTGGGTCCTCCCAGCTGGTGCCCTGCACCACCTCGTGCACCATTGCCAGGGCCCCAGAGGAGGTCAGCCCCAGCGAGCCTTCCCCGAGCAGCAACAGCGCCGGTGACGTGTTATCCACGGGGGGCGTGTACTCCTCCAGGACGACTGGCTCGCCCACCTCCAGCGAGGTATCAAAGCACAGGCACGTCACCACCGTTGTGTCGGACGTGACGCATGCGGCGCAGACATCAGCGAGACCAGCGCAAAAGAACGAAGGGGGTTCGCACGGCGAGACCACCGCAACCCGCCGCACGAACTCCGTGGCCTTGTTGCCGGCGCTGTCTGCAGCAGCATACGTTATCAGGAAGGGCGCCTCCGGCGCAGTGACACAGCAAGTGTCCACGTCCTCCACCCCCGTCACCGTCACCTGTAACGACCATCCGTCCACGTCATCGTAAACCGTGGCCCCCTCATCCGTGTACACGTCGCCTTGGCGCAGCTCAATCTCGGCCTCTCCCAGGAGGATGATCAACGGAGGGTGTGTGTCGGGGGCTGGTGCTGGCTCCTCATACTCTTCCATGTTCGCCACATCTGGAAGGTATAGTAAGGGAGAGGATGGCGGCGTTGCGGAAAGATAGGTGAGTGGCAGGGGAGCAGAGGGTGGAGAGGGGGAGAGGGGGGAGAGGGGCATGGGGCCGGGGACGGGGAGAGAAGGAAGGAAAAGGTTGTGGAGGGGACAGTGAAGGCCCAGGCGGAGGGGGTGGGGGAAGCGTTGACGGTGGAGGCATTCCTGCCGAGGAGGCGAGTGGCGACAAAGCCAGCGTCGGAGAGACCGTTGATGGAGAAGTCGGCGATGAAGGCCAGGATGACGTTGGAGGCCAGGTTGAAGGTGGACTCAGTGATGGAGGTGAGGGTGACGGCTGAGGTGATGCGGGTGGAGAAGGGGGAAATCGTGGAAAGAGGGAAGGAATCGCGGTTGAAGGGGGTGGGGGGAAGGGGGATGCCGGGGCGGTGGAGAGAATGGCGGTGGTGGGGAGTGGGGCGTGTTCGGGCCCGGCGGAAGTGGGGAGGGCGGTGAAGGTGATGGCGGAGAGGAAGGTGGTGGAGGACTCGGGAAGGGTGGCGGAGGAGGGGATGGTGTGGGTGGTGCGAATGGGGATGGCGGCGGCGGCGGCGACGGCAAGGGCGGTAGTGGCGGCGGCGGCGGCGGCGATGGCGGCGGCGGTGGCTGAACAACATGAACCGTGCCAGCTGTGTTGCTGGTGGATGTCACGTTGTCAGTAAAACTGACAACACCTGCCAACATGCCACTCCCCCCATCTCCGAAATTGACACTGAGTCGACAAAATATGGAAGCGCCTGCCTTCGATGGACGCCGCCGCCCGCTGCAACGCGAATGACGCAAAACAGTCCCCGCACAACTCGGCAACCGCCCCTCGGCGATCTGGCCCCTTCTGTCAGACATACATCCACGATTGCAGCGCACGGCACTTCACTGCAATCGGGCGATGCCTTCATGCAAAGGACGAAAGGACAGGAGGGAAGCATGAATAATACCGTGGCGGGCTGTGGAGGATTTAGGCTCGCATCACCCTCACCCCTCGCAGCCCCTCCAAGAGCGCCACCTGGCTTTTCGTTCAGAGTGGTCGAAGCAAGGCAACAGTTTGATTGCGGCCCAGAGCAGGCTGAGAGCTCCTTCAATACACGCTATGCGTCGGAGGATTCACTTCTGGCCGTTGGATATACGCTGTGCGTCGGAGGATTCACTTCTGGCCGTTGGACCCAGGCGACGAAACAGAAATGCCGCCGTGAGATCCCGGCCAACTAAGCGAGACTGCAGCACACTTTCCTGCAGCCCGCAGTCCGCGGTCTCGAAGGATGGCAGGGCAGCGGGCGCCGCAGACCAGACAGGTGGGCTCTGGCTATACCTTGCAAGGTGTAAGTGCCCAGAGAAAATCCGCAGAAGGTTAAGGTGCATTCCTCCTGCTCCCCCCTCCCCCCCTCCACATCTCCTCAGTCCCAGGTGCTGATTCACACGCGCATGCTCAAGGGTCCTCCACGCCGCTCAGACTGGGGGGGCGGGGGTCATCCACATAACCTTGGCTGCGAGGGGAGCTCATCCACGCCGCACGCACTCGGACGGTGCAACCACACAGGCCGCACAGGCTGAGGAAGTTTCACCACGCCGCACAGGCTGACGGGGCTCGTCCATGCCACACGAGCGGACGGGGCACATCCACGCCGCACAGGCTGACGGGGCTCACCGTGTCGCATATCTCCATGCCACTGAACGACCACGAGAGATTGGACGGCCCTGATAGCGTACTTAAGTTGAACGTGTCAATGGCAGTCATGCCTGCAATGATGAAGCAGGTGGTGTTTGTGTTGCCTGTGGTAAAGATCACAGCGGTGCTGTTGCTAGAGCCCCCAGCCCCGAAGCCGTGGTTGAGGGTGGTGGGGATGGGGTGGAGAAGCTGGGAGGGGCGGAAGGGGGGTGGCGATGGCGGGAGGTGGGCTTGGAGGGAGCACGGCGGCGGCCGACAATTGGTGAGAAGCGAGAGAACGAGCGGAGGTGGCGGAGAAGTATACACGCGTCGATACAGTGGCGTTCGCAAGACTCTCGAGGGTGATGTCCCCGTAGGTGCTCCCAAAAGTGGTGAAGACACTTGACACGTTCGACATGAGGAGACTAGAGAAGGCAGACACCGTTGATGTGGAGGCGGACGAGAAGTAGACTGTTGATGCGATGATTACACTCCCACTGGACGCCTCGGTAACGTTAACATCGTTCGTCCCGGTCCCGGCAGCGCCCGCCATCTGCCCGCGAAAGGACTCAAAGAAGGCAGTTGAGAAGGAGGAGTTGTCGAAAGCCGCAAGGTCGATCCCGGAAAACCCAATGGAGCATGTCATCACATCCCACAATCACAGTTCCAGGGGTGGACTGGGCGGCGGTGGTGAGGGGCGGAAAGAGGTGGAGAGGGGCGGAGAGGTGAGAAAGAGCACGGGGGGGCAGGAGGTGGAGAGGCAAGGGGGTGGTGCAGGGGTGGAGAATGGGAGGGGCGGAGGAGGTGGTGCAGGGGGTGGAGGGAATAGGAGGCGGAGAGGTGGGTAGAAGAGGGGGTGGAGGAACGGGAGGCGGAGGGAGGTGAAGAGGCACGGAGGAGCAGGAGGGAGAGGCAGGGGGGTGGTGAGGAGGTGGAGAGAGGGTGGGGAGGAAGACGGTGGGGGGAGAATGGAGGAGGGGGACGGGGCGGCGGTGGGGCATATAGAACAAGGAAGGTGCCATCCAGAGTGGAGGCCGGAGCCCCGGTGGAGGTTGCGTACACGATCGTCCCAGTGATCTCATAGGTGCCGACAGAGAAGCCGCACAAGTCGACGCCGCAGCCGTCTTGCCCGCTGCTAGCAGCATGAACCCCCCGGTCACAACGCACATACAGACGTGACTTGGTGGTGGTGGTGGTGACGTCACACTGAACGGCATGAGATCGGCCAACAAAAGCCAGCCCACCATCATCCCAGTGGATGTGAAAAGCAAATCTAGAGCAGGGCGGGGCCGTGACAAGATACCACAAACGCATACATATTCCCAACCCAAATGCAAAGCAGCATGGAAAGATGATACGATGTGACCGATCGTCGCCAAACAAATGTTGGTCTCTGGGTTACGGAGTAAGCGGACCCTGCTGGCATGCCCCCCAGTGGCTCCCGGTCGATGGATGGGACCTGTTGGTCCATGGTTATGCCATGAATGCAGTCACACCACACAGCATGGACACCCCATGTAAAAAAAAGGAAACATGCGGGCACCTAAGTGCTCCCCACA
>LGRX02035854.1:0-41080 GCA_001247695.2 Cymbomonas tetramitiformis
CCCCCACACCCCCCCGTTAGTACACTTTTTTTTTGGGGTGACTGTGTCACCAACTTGCACTCTAGGAGCTTTGCAGACTGCGTCACATGTCGTGAAACTTGGCGACCACCTATCTGAACACAACGTGTCGACGACGACAACGACAACGCTTTGCGGGCGTCATCGTCACCGTGTCCTGTGACACTGCACTGCACTGCACTGGCACTGTCTCAGACTGTCACCAACTTGCACTCTGTCAGACTGTCACCAACTTGCTCTCTGGGAGCTCGAGCTCTGCGAGCTCCTGTGTATAATTCCAAACGCTCATGACACTGTCACCAACTTTCATTCTGGGAGCTTTGCGGACTGCGTCACATGTCGTAAAACCTGGCGACCACCTACCTGATCACAAAAGTGTGACAACGACACATTAAACGCCGCATGGGCCCTCCGTCGGAGACGGGAGGGTACAATTTTAATTGGAATGTTATCGAACATCACCCGAATAAGTTCCAATCAAAATTGTAATCTACTTTACATCGGTCGAAATAGTAAACTACATGAGGTAGTTATAGAAGGCACGTCAGACTACATGCTCTGGACTGTGCCGGAGGCGCAGTCCAGAGCATGTAGTCTGACGTGCCTTCTATAACTAGCTTGTCGCTGGCACGTCTTCGACTCATCACTCGATCGATCGTAGGGCAGTCCTGCTCTCAGAGCTCAAATGGCACTTTTTGCCACGTCACTTTAGTAGGTTCCACGTCACTTTTGTAGTTTTCACGCCTGCTGTCGCTTTTGCACAATGCTCTCGCTGCTGTATTTCAGAATTCAATTATTACATTTTTATAATTTATACAAACGGTTAACGTTATATTCCAGCGTTTCCCCCATTACGACCGTATTACATCGTTTCCCCCATTACGACCGTGGTTTATATATTCACCGCTTCCCATTTCGTTTTTGCAATTTGGTTTTGCAATTTGGTTTTGCAATTTGGTTCAGGTCACTGTCATGTCATTTCATTCATTGTCATGATGATGATGATGATGATGATGGTCGTGACCGTCATCGTCATCGTCATCGATCGTCAAGCGTCATCGTCATCGTCATCGTCATCGTCATCGCTGTCGCTGTCGCTGTCGTACGTTGTCGCTGTCATGTCATGTCATGTCATGTCAATGTCAATGTCATGACATGACATGTCATCACAGTCTATCCTACCTCAGGCTGTTTTGTAACCGGCGCGTCAGCGCACGGTGATCTCTACCGTCGCGTCAGCGAACGGCGAAGCGAACGGTGAAGATGTCTACGATGATCGTCTGTCATCAACGCAGTCGATCGTCTTTTCAATCGCGAGTCACATTATAAAATACTAGCCAATCGGAAACTTAAAAAGCAGATTTCCAAGATCGTTCGAGTTTTCGGTCGTCTGTCATCGTCAAAAAGATACTGCCAATCAATGCCTAGAAAGCTGGATTTCTAAGATCGATGCTTCGAACTTCGAAATTAACCCAAAGGGGAGTTCTGATGCAATTTCAAGCCCATTTCTTGTTTGCATCTTCCCGTGCACCTCCTGCTGTGACCCTGCCGCTGTGACCCTGCGAATATCTTTGTGCATAATGTTTCTGCGACTGACGTTAAGTGTGTATGCATCGATATGTGTATGCATGACTAACTTTTTGCTTGCATGCAGGATCAGTGCTCGACCGCATGATGACCTTCGACTAGTCGACCCCTTTCCGCTTGTGTTCATCTTCGACCGACTCCACGCTCAACGCTCGCCTACGAGATCCTCCGGCACAGTCCAGACTCAACGCTCGCCTCCGGTTTCGGTCAGGACTTGCCCCCCAACGTCTGGCCGTACGCATGCGCGCAATTCGATCCCCGTCAACATGCCGGTCAGCCGCCAGCCGGCCCCCCTGAGCAGGGTCCCCCTGAATTCATTCTTCCGCAACCAATTCCTCACCATTTTCCACCTCCGCTTCCGCCTGCACCTCACCACTACCCCATTCCCCATCCCGCCGGCCATTTCCCCGTCGCCCCGCTTCCCCCGCGCCAGAATGGAATTTTCAGCCCGAAAACATGATGGTTCCCAACGCTCCCCAAATGCAGAATTGGAACGTTGGCAACAACGCTGTCATCAACGTCCATTATCACCATGGCCCCACCATCTCTCACATTTCTTCAAACGACCGCCACGTCTACAATTACTCCAACGCGCGCGAAGCCATGCAGGAGACTGGCTGGGCTGAGATGTCCCCTGAAGATTGGAACGACTTCTGCGAGTAGAATTAGCTTCAATTCAAAACATTAGCTTCGCTCACATAGCCAGATAGCCTGTAGTAGACTGTTCGCTCTGCTAAACCTAACTGCAGTGACATAGCTTTCGCTCTTCGCTCTTGCCTCGGAAACCCTAAAATCTAGAGATGGAAGTTGCGATCTTACACCCGATGGTAAATATTTTATTTTTAATGTTCATGTCGCCCTGCCTTGCCTGTCTGACTGTTCTGCCTGATGTCTCGCTCGATCACTGCTCGTGACAGTCATGTCACCACGGGGTATAATGTACAGTTGGACATATACAAGTACACCTGGACTTGTAGAAGTACACCTGGACTTATACTCATGTGGAGCAGTGTGACAGTGACACATCAGACAGTTCATCAGACAGCTAAGATAATACGACTTTTGTAATTGTACAAATGGCAAAACACCATTGGTTGTCGATGACGTGCCAGCGACAACACAAATTTAATCGTCGTCCGAAAACATCCCAATTAAATTTGTGATGTAGTTTACTATTTCGACCGACATTCCATATTAAAATTTTCTAATGAAATATACAAATACAATTCTGAATTAAACTGACCGTTCTCTGTTATGAGGTAACCGTTTTCTGTTTTTAACTGACCGATTTCTGTTGTATGTTGCCAGTTTAAATTTAAACTGTTAGAACTAATTGTTTACAACGCTGCAGCGGGAGCGTAATTTTAAGGTAAACTTTCCATTCACTATGCCTTTCGAGTCGCAAGATATTGATGCATCAGAGTATGAAGAGCGTCGAGAGGCCGCTTTTGAGATCGAAGAGCAGATAGAAATATATGTTCAGCAAGAAGAAGTCGCTCACCAAGGCTCCTAATCGGTTTAACCGATATTCCGATATATCGATATATCGGGGGAAAACGGGAAATCGGTATCGATCGATATCATTTTTGTGCACATTTCATCGATAAATCGGTATCGATTCAGTTTAGTATTGGCGGTCTTATGTATTGTATACGGAGAATTGTATATAAAATTCAATAATCGATATGAATCGATATCATCGATTATCGATTGAAAATGTTGAATATCGAAATCGATCGATATGCAAGTTTGAAACCGATTAGGAGCCCTGTCGCTCACCCAGGTCCCACTCAAACGTCCGGTCAAGGAGTGGTGAACAATGCTGAAAAGTATATTTCAGAGTATCCCACTTTGAAATCCGAAATATCCGTCAAACTTTTCTATCAAGGAGGAGCCACTCAGCATGTAGAGGCTGAGCCTAATAGTAACCAACTGGCTAGAGCACTACTGCTTATGGGCAAACTTGATGCCCTCAAGCCGTTCCTAGATCGCCAACGTGGTATCAGCTTGTGTGGAAAAGTCAAGCGGCATGCGACTTTGCAGCGCTCCGCGGTTGTAGTTAAAGCTTCAACTGAAATGAGCGAGGACGAACTACTGGCCGCCCTTCTGGCAAAGCGCGCCGCCCGCGAGGCAGAGGCAGTGCCAGCGACTGCAATTCCTATCGCATCCCCGGCAGCACCGCCAAGTGCAAGTATCCCAAATCTCATGGATGCGGACTTGGCGCCTGGTGCTTCTGCAGGGCCTCCCAACCCCCTCCAAGCAGTAAGTGAGCTTCTTGGCCTCGGAAATAAACGGCAAAAGCGTTAGGAATAAGGTAAGTCGCTCTTTATTTCGCTCATGCATATCGCGACTTAGAATTGTATTGCATGCTTGTTTATGTGTATGTTTAACGCGTTGGCATGTGTGGAATAGCTTGTTTTCGATAGTTTGCATGCTGCATGCGCTCTTTGTACTTTCGGCATATTCGTGTGTGGGCATGCAAACACCTTAACGACGTTTGATACACGTCTTAAGGTGTCCAACTATTTTCAACAACTAAGTGCAACGTAATTTTAGCTTGCATGTATTTGTATTTAGTGTTTTTACGTTTGCATGCGCTAGCACACTAACATGCGAGTGTCTGTGTTTTGGGTTTTAGGTTTTGCAACATGCCTAAGTCCAAGCGCGAGCCCGAGTCTGAGCCTGAGCCCGAGGAGGAAGAGGAAGAGGAAGAGGAGGAAGAGGATCTTGGGCCCGAGACGTTCTCTAAGTGGCGTAAGAGTGGCCCATGGGTCACTGACGGTTATTTCAACCACTGGTATGGCGTTTTAGAGGGCAAGATCAAGCATGCCAAGCACCAGCTCCGCACTGAGTTGAAAAAGTTCATTCTGGAACAACTCGAGGGGTTCTACAACAGCCATGGTGCCGGGCCTTCAGCTCCCAAGCGTTCCAAGTCTGGTGAACTTCAGGTTGACATGCACGAGTTTCAAGCTTGGCAGGGGAAGATCACTCATCTTGAGAATAAACGGCTCAAGACGAGGAGCTCGAAGCTGCACGTGAAGAATGGAGGGAGTATGCTGACGCACCTAAAAAACCCGCAGCAGTGCGTTCGTTTGTGAGCTGCAGGCAGGTGGTCATGGACCCCGAGGATCTTGCGGTGTGCAAGAGGCATGCCGTGGTCCTCGAGGGCCAAGCCATGACCGTTGAGGATTCTCAACACCTTTCGTACTTTCGTTCCTTGGTGTCTGACGGTATTATCCAGTTCGATGGTGCCATTGTGCTCCTTTCGTCCCCTCCGGCAAAGAAGCGCAAGACTCAGCAAGTGTAGGATCTCAAGTGAGCAGTAGTAGTAGAGGTGCCTAGAGTTTGGTGTAACTTCCCCGCCCAAATGGGCTTAAGTTTAATATATCACAACACCTAGAATTGCCTGCGTTGCTTGCTTGTATGCGTTGCTTGCTTGTATGCGTTGCTTGCTTGTATGCCTTGCTCGATCGAGGATCCTAGGATCTCAATATGCACACCCACTCCCCACTTGTTTGCTTGCAATTGCATATCATTTTAACTTGCATATGCATGCTATTTACTTATCTTAACTTATTATAATGTAGTGCACAAGAATTTCATATGTTAGTCACTCATATATGCCACCACTTTCATAGTTAAAGCTATACGGAAAGTAATAGGGTTTGTTTCCGAGTTGATATCTTGAAAAATAATCAACCTTTCAAAATAAGACGTGTGCAAACGTGTTGTCATTTTATAAACAAACAGTTTGATATATTGCACGCAAAGCTTATTGGAAGATAACTTCAAAACTGAAAATATTTCTTTTGCGCCGAGAAATAACCGAAGATACTGAAATGAGCATAACTTTTGATATACTTGGCCGTTTTCAATGAAAAAAAAACACAAATAGGTATTTCATAGACGAACACAACGATATATTGTTTGTTGTGATAGGATAAGCAAAACCCAAAATCTGATACCCATTTCTTGTGGTGATATACACACCGAAAATAATAGGGTTTCTTGATATGTGAACAACTTTTGAGTCACGAGGTCTTTCCGGCTCAAACTTTGCATACATATAGGTATTTCATAGACGAACACAACGATATATTGTTTGTTGTGATAGGATAAGCAAAACCCAAAATCTGATACCCATTTCTTGTGGTGATATACACACCGAAAATAATAGGGTTTCTTGATATGTGAACAACTTTTGAGTCACGAGGTCTTTCCGGCTGAAACTTTGCATACATATAGGTATTTCATAGACGAACACAACGATATATTGTTTGTTGTGATAGGATACGTAAAACCCAAAATCTGGTACCCATTTCTTGTGGTGATATACACACCGAAAATAATAGGGTTTCTTGATATGTGAACAATTTTTGAGTCACGAGGTCTTTCCGGCTCAAACTTTGCATACATATAGGTATTTCATAGACGAACACAACGATATATTGTTTGTTGTGATAGGATAAGTAAAACCCCAAATCTGATACCCATTTCTTGTGGTGAATATGCTGCGTGGTCAAAACAAATCATTAGTGTGTGATTTACTTATCATTTACTTACGTCTTCTTACATCTTCTTACTTTCCCATTTTTCATAAAAAGGGAGGTTGGGCGGTGGGCGGTGCTACTTTTTGGAAAAGTTTTTCAAATGACAATAAAATGAAATGATATATTGATGTGAATTCTAAAATACTTTTTGAAATTATTTTAAAAAGTATTAAAATAATAGTACTTTAATACTTAAGTACTATTACGTATTACTTAAGTAGTACGTAAGTACGTATTACGTACGTAAGTACGTATACTTACGTATTACTTAAGTATTAAAATAATAGTACTTAATAAGAAATTACCCAACCTCCACCTCCCACCTCCCTTTTCTATTATTTTTTGTTAAAAAATGATAGATATATGATAGATATATCATGGGGAGACAGACTTTCGCCCCCCCATAAAATGGGGGTGACTGTCTCTTCCTGTGTCACCCCTCGCCGTGTAGTGTCACTTGCATCTTGCCTGCCGTCAGTTCCGACCGATAATAAAACACCTAAGTTATTTTATTATCTTATCTTAGTCTCCGTATCTCTGCGAGTGCCCGACTGTTCTTGGAGTGCAACCTGCGTATATATATATGTATGATATATATATTTCAGGTTCTCCATGTTATGGTGCCCTTACACGCTTATTTTTACGTACCTCGTTGACTCGTTGACAAGATCGCTTCACGCCCTGTGATTCTACCCGACATCTTTTTAGTACCGACATCAGCCGTGACGCGCTTTCGACATCTAAGGAACCGACATCTTCCGACATCTAATTCCGACATCTGCTTCCGGCGTGATTTTCCGACGGTTGCTTCCGACATCTACGCCTTCGCTTTTAGCACAATTATCAGCTTTCAGCAACACAGGCATTCCGACATCAGCCGTATTGCACTACGCACAACCGTATTGCACTAGCGGCAGCACCGACGTCACGGCATCTTTTATTTCCGACATCTTCAGCCGTTTTCTTATTGCACACCTTTTGGCTTCGTGCTCTGGAAACGACCGTTTTTTTTTCCAACCTCTTATACCGACATTTACGCCTTCAACGCTCTGGCCAGCAGCACCTCTGCTGCCGGAAAATTGGCTTACCGCACGACTTTTTTGACCTCACCGCCGTGTTCCTCGTCAAAATCTGCCCCAATTTGACTTTTTCATCGTTCGATTTGGTTATTTTTGGCGAAAGTTACGTTTTCGTTTGGGAACCCTAAGTATTGGGCTCCAGAATTTCCAGCTTACAGCGGCCATGGCTTCGTATCGTCAGCGTTCGCGCATTTCTGCAATTGCCTCCGCGCTGCAGGTGATTCGACTACAAGAACTTACCCCTGGCTACGATCTGGTGGTGTCTGGTGGTGCTTATGCACCAGACACCAAAATCGAGTCCATCAACCACATCGTCGACATGAGCTTTGACCACTACGACCTCACCCCGCAGCATCCTCCACTCTTCCCTCCACCCTGCGTGCCCCTTGGTGGCTATTACCCTTCGGGTGGCTTAAGCCACCCTAACAGCGATTTAGGGTGGCTTAAGCCACCCTAACGTTTTCAATTGTTGCGGGAGCTATCGGTACCGGAAACTAGATTTCTTTAGCTCAAAATGACGGCGACGATGTCTTCTTTTAGACACTATATGCACTATTCGGCGAGCCCAAGTTCCTGGTGAGCAATTTTGGGAAACATCCAAGAGGGTGCAAAATTTAGTGAATTTTGAGCGATTTTTTCCGGTTTTTGCATACCCATGCTACTTCAACCGAGATTTTGAGGGTCAAGATGACCTCGGATCAAACTTTTGGCAACACACTGCAGAAAGAGCAGCTCGAGATCTTGACACCACAGGTCTCCAAATTTTGAAAAGCGCCTTCGAGGAAGCCCCCGTGAGCTAATTGGCTTAAGGTGGCTTAAGCCATCTTAAGGAAAATTGGGAAATACCCACCCTACTTCAACCGAGACTTTGAGGGTCAAGATGAACTCAGATCAAACTTTTGATAAGACACTGCAGAAAGAGCAGCTCAAGATCTTGACGACACAGGTCTCCAAATTTTGAAAGCACCGCCGAGGAAGCCCCAATGAGCCCTTCAAGTTAAGGTGGCTTAAGCCACCTTAAGCTGCGGGTAATAGGCATTGGCCACTGCCTGGTGGTGTTTAGTGGTGTTGCAGCCCTCATCCCGCCGTTTTTCCTCTCTGCTTTCGCACTTGCTCGCGGCAGAGTGGAGCCACACCGCATTTTCCACCTCCGCCCCCCCTGGGGTGTCCACGTCCCCGCACTCGCTCTGTTGGTGCCACGCATCGTCGCACCGCATCGCGTGGGCGTTGGATGACAACGTCTTGGCGGCGCTCAGCTTCGTTTCACCATCGTGAGCTACGCCGCCGTCCACCCTCGATTGCTGGGACTAGATTCGCCGGCTGGCCTGTGGGAGTAGTCATCCCCACGGCACATGCATGGGCGTAAGCCCCTAGAGCACGCATCTAGAGACCAACGCAGGCTGAGCCACACTAGTTGGGTTGAAAAAGACCCCTTTGGGTCTCACGAGATGTATGTTTCCTTAGGGTTTCGCCTTTGTGCTTGCCGTAGCATCTTAGGCCTGGCTTGGCAAGTTGGCATCGTGGCACCTCACACCTTCGGGGTGAGGTGGTGTCATGGGGAGACAGACTTTCGCCCCCCCATAAAATGGGGGTGACTGTCTCTTCCTGTGTCACCCCTCGCCGTGTAGTGTCACTTGCATCTTGCCTGCCGTCAGTTCCGACCGATAATAAAACACCTAAGTTATTTTATTATCTTATCTTAGTCTCCGTATCTCTGCGAGTGCCCGACTGTTCTTGGAGTGCAACCTGCGTATATATATATGTATGATATATATATTTCAGGTTCTCCATCAATATATTAATAGACTGCGCCATTCCGCACACCGATTATTTTTAATATTTATTTTTCATTTTTATTGAATTCATTTCTCATGTTTATTGAATTTACTTCTCATTTTTATCGAATTTATTTTTTCATTTTCATTAAATCTATTTTTTTAAAAAGGGAGGTTGGGTGGTGGGAGGTGCTACTTTTTGAAAATCTTTTATAATGAAAATGAAATATATTATATTATTTATTTAATTTCTAAAATACTTTCTGAAAACGGCAACCTCCCACCTCCCACCTCCCTTTTTTAAATTTTATTAAATGAAAAAATAGATATAATATAAATATAGTAATTTAAGGCCGCGCCGTTTCTTATAGCACACCCATATTTAACACATAAGACATATTCAAATTCCACAGTCACCGGCACCGGCGGCGGCGTAGCCGCCACTATGACACATTCGACGTAATTCTGACATAATTCATATAATTTTTGTCAAACCTAAACCCTAAATCCTGAATGCACCAAAAATTTAGGGGGCACAATAGGGGGCTCCAGCGATTAAAGCGGTCAAAACTTTTCAGACCCCCTGGCGGCCCTTACAGACCCCCACTGACACCCCTGTCATAATTTAATATCAGATATGACAGATAGTCAAAGTTCGTCATAGTTAACCAATGATAGTTAAACATTAGAGTACAATCTCAGTGTCACTCTTGAATCCTTGAGATACAGCGAGCGCATCGCACCGATCGCAGCAGCGAGCGAGCGAGCGCATCGCAATACAGGGCTTTGTACACGTCAAACTACATCTAAATGGTAAATTTTGCCTATGGTATCGCACCGTGGCCGCCCGCGGCCCACCTTGGGTGCGTGCCGCCGGCGCGTGCACTGCAGAAAGCACCGCCCGCGCCCCGCGTGTATGGGCGGGCAAGCAAGGGGTGCCCATGTCGGGGTATCGATCAAATTAGTCCCATGGGGTCCCAAGGGGTCCAAAACATCCCGCTATAGGGGTCCATACCCCCTGCGGGTCGCACTTGAGGGGGCTCATTCCACGGGAAGCTCACTGCCGAAATCTGGCCTTTTCCGATTTTCGCCCGCTTTTGGTGGGGCGGCTTGCGCCCATCCGGGGGGGCATGTGGCGACATGGTAGGATGGTGGTTGCAGGGCTTTGTACACGTCAAACTACATCTAAATGGTAAATTTTCCCTATGGTATCGCACCGTGGCGCCGCCCGCGCGGCCCACCTTGGGTGCGTGCCGCCGGCGCATGCACTGCAGAAAGCACCGCCCGCGCCCCGCGTGTATGGGCGGGCAAGCAAGGGGTGCCCATGTCGGGGTGTCGGTCAAATTAGTCCCATGGGGTCCCAATGGGTCCAAAACATGCTAATATTTGAGAGTTACAACCGTTTATCGAGTTCTTATTACTGGATTTTCACTTGATAATAAGGGTACTCTGGTTTTTTGAGTGAAAATGCCTCGGAGACCCCTAGAGCCGGCCAAACCCCCAAACGGCATGTCTGACCAAAATGGGGCGGTTTTGACGTCTAAAATACCAAAAAAAATCCATCGCCCATGATGCCATACCGCGCGCGCGGCTCCACACCGCTACACCTTAAAAAGGGTGATAATAAGGGTACTCCCGCCAAAAGTCATCACGATCCACCGGAACCGGCCGGTGAGCACGATGGTGGGCAGGCTCGATCGCGCGAGGTGCCCAGGTTTATATAATCGTGTATAAGTAAAAAGACACGCGAAATTCCAGCGTCAGTAGCATTATCCTTTTAGTAAATATATATTCGAATATTCGAAGCCCAGTATCTATATTATTAAGTCGCCTAATATGCTCTTTTTGAGCCTTCCGATTCAAAAATGCCGATCTGCCGCATCGTGTCGGCTGTCCTACTGCAGACGTCGGCTGTCCTACTCCAGATTTTGCGAGGAGCTCACAGACACTGCTCATCTGACCAATCGTATTCACAGTACTTCATTAAATTCGTAACTTTTTCATACCCGATCTTCCATTCAGGTCAGGTATTGGTTCGAAAAATTCGAGCCAATGATGTTTTAGATTCTGGCCTAAAATCAGGTTATCGTCCGATTGAATCTTAGATGGTTACGGGCGTCAGATCCGGATATTTCCTGGACTCTCATCGTTAATTTTTCCTACTATCCATGAAGCAGGTTCATGGAACCTAATCCTGAATCGAGAATGCCGCGGACCCGCGTATGACGGTATGAGTGTTTGACCGAGCACCCGTTCCAAATACGTTCCGCGCCTGCCAACGTTACATTCATTATTCACCAGGAGCGCCCACCCTGCACTACTGCACTGCACGCAGACCTGAACTGCCTGCTACTCCAGCTTTATACTTTTCACTATTTTTCACTTTTCACTATTTTTCATTGTTTATGTGTAAACTGAAAGCGCGGTTTGTGGGCGTGTCGGAGATTGTGCAGGTTGCCCGTGAGATTCAAAGCTCCAATTTACGGTACGTTGGTTCCTAGCTCTCTGTTTTCCCGTTTCTCCGTTGCTGTTTGTACGGCTGCTTCACAAGTGGTCCCGACCGTATTTGTGAGCAATTAATGTTCTTTTGGAAGTTCTCAATTTTGCACATTTTCTGCGGCAATTTCCGCGACTGACTCGAGTTTGCAAATATGGTGTATGCCGAAACAGTTCACCGCAGTGCGCCCGCCCATACAACCCCACTCTTTGTTGGTTTGTGCCTACTTACACTTTGTGCCTGTTTTTCCCACTGACCTGGGTGTAAAAGTTTGTTATTGTATTTGAATTGCGTGCTAACCCTTTCGTCAGGTTTCGCTTTCGTTGTGATAGGTGGCGCGTGGCAGTTCACCTCTGCGACCAACCATCCTCTACCGCCATGATTTCCTTCGAGCCCTTGAGCTCCTTGAGCTCCCTTCGTTTTTCTCATCACAGTTTTTTATATTTGGCACGCATAGTCAACTTGAAATATTTCACGCGACTTTTTTATGCGGTATTCAATAGTCATGTAATATGGCATGCATGGTGTCCGGGATGTAAGCTGAATACATCCCGGATTGGGTTCGAGTCCCAACATGCCAAGTGTATCCTAATGGCTACTATCCCATGGTCCTTGTGGGAGGACCATAATCGATTATGGTCCTCCCACAAGGACCAACGTTGCAAGAATTTAATTGGGCATTGGTTCGGATCTAGAAGGCGCGCCCAATGATTTTTAGTATCAATGGGACATATATTAATTACTTCGATGCTTGGTCCGGCCTGGATCCACCCAATATATCCATGGCGTTCGCATTTGCGACAAGCACCCTCAACTTTTTCAGATTGCATTTTTTTTGAAAATTCAAAAAGGCACAAAAAGATACGATATCTTCAATAATATTTGGGGAATAGTATGTGCAGGCTACACCTGCGTCCGTGCGATCATATCGATCTTATACACATGTCCCCATCATATTTGGGTCATGCGTCATGTTGGAGTGCACATATTGGCCATCTCTAATGATTATTAACAACCGTACACCTTTTTAGTCGGTTTTTTAGCCGGAATGGGATAATCGGTGCAAACATGACCCATTATCCACGATGTCCGCTAGAGTGCATTCACAGTGTAGTAGGAGCGTATGGTGCTTAAACTTTTGAAGTATATCCATAAAATGATTTTTTGAAAGCTTAACATAAGCCATATGGGCAAGTATGTGAGCGATGTGCACTCGTTAGCTTGACGCGAAGTGAAAATTAGAAGTGCAAAAATCACAAAATCCTTATTTCACTCGGGAGTGATCAGCCGCCACGGTAAACGAGAGATCAGATGGCGACTAGAGTGTGGACTATCCAACTAAGTTTTCATATTTGGTCATAAACTCAAGGTGTGCGACCATGCGCGGCCAACACCGCGCACCATGCAACCGCTAGGACGGTTAAAGACTATGGTCCTTGCGGGAGGACCATCTTTTTTTCGACGATTTCGATAAAAAAAACATATCAAAAGCGCACCCTTTAAGCACGCCCCTCTAGCGCACGCGTGGACGATCCTGTAGGGGAAATTATTCAATTGACTCGTAAATATGATGCAAAACGCACATATACGCCTCAAAGATCCATGTGGCACTCATAATAGTCATCGCGCGTTGGTCCTTGTGGGAGGACCATGAATTTGGATAGTAGCCATCGAGGATATGGGCGTAGATGTCCTCGAGGTCGACCTTGGCCAAGTCCACGTCGAGCCGAAGCGGTGTGGTGACCTTGTCGTACATGATGGGGTCGAGGGACGCGAGGAGTTGCTTCTTGGCCATCATGTCGTCAAGCGGACCAGAGGGCGAGTTGCGGATAGCCGTCAAGTAGGCGTCGAAGTCTTGGATTAACGGATCGGGGTCGAGCTTGGAGTCGAAGTAGATGGCGCAAAGCTCCTCGTAGTTCCCAAGGGGTCGTAGAACACGAGGAAGCAGCCGCTTCGTGATTTCCAGCAAGGCTCGCTTCCCATCTCGCGGTGTAGCGCGTCCAGAAGCGTCCACCCAACGCCTGGCGGGTGAGTGCGGCTTCGTTAAAGATGTCAACGTCGTGAAGAGAATGGCGTTGTAGACGTTGTTGACCTCCTTGGTGGCATCCGCCAAGTCGAAGAGGGTGTCGTTGGCGGGGTCCTTCAGCTCAAATGCCGACTGCAAAGATGTCACCAACGACGTCCATAGTACGTTGCGGTCCGATTCGTCACCTCGGAATGACGCATCTTTGGTGCCAAGAGCGTCTCGAGACGTCCTCTTGATCAAATCCACGTCCCATGATGAATTCTGAACGGCCACGGCACGTGTCCGCTCAGGGGCCGTCAAAGTCGCTGCTGGAGATGCAGGTGTCGGCCGATAGCGCATCCCAACGTCTCGGGAAAAAATTGTGTCTAGTCGAATTCGGTTGTGAGCCCCCATGGGAGGCGTAGCGTGCGAAGAAACACTCATGATAAAAATCCTATAGGTGGGTACGTCGGGGTAAGGTGGCGATGGCGCGGAGAGGAGGAACTCGCGGAAATGGTAATGGCAAAAGCAGTCAAAACTTCCGTAACTGTGAAATCCCGATTGTAGAAGTGCGGAAGTCGAAGTACACGTTGCGCAAGAAGTCCGTGACAAAGAGTGATCAATTCCAGTCTAAACGAAAATCCCGTGGACATCCAAAAAATCACGTAGGGTACGCTGCAGCGATAAACACAATCACTCCGTAACGACGCGTGCCTCAACCGCGAGTCCTCATAGCGCAACCATCAAATGGCCCCCCCAACGCCCCACCAAGCGGAGGCGTTTAGCCAATCATGCTACCAAAAGTAGTGGAAGGTGCCTGGCGCACCATAACCTGTGAGATATATAGCTAAGACTATATATTGGGCTACGGTCAGAATGCTTTCACTTTCGGGTTCGCATAAGAGTGTAGATAAACATAAGTTAGTCTCGGCTTTATGCCGGTAACCCTAAACCTGTGACACCCGTACTGTACTGAGTACTAGTACAGATAACAGGAAGTGACACACGGTGTGTCACATCCAGCAAACAGGATCAGTATGAGCAGTATGGCAATTCGCCCTTAAGGTGTTAAAGACTATGGTCCTTGTGGGAGGACCATCTTTTTTTCGACGATTTCGATAAAAAAAACATATCAAAAGCGCACCCTTTAAGCACGACCCTCTAGCACACGCGTGGACGATCCTGTAGGGGAAATTATTCAATTGACTCGTAAATATGATGCCAAAAGCACGTATACGCCTCAAAGATCCATGTGGCACTCATAATAGTCATCGCGCGTTGGTCCTTGTGGGAGGACCATGAATTTGGATAGTAGCCACTAATGAATATGTTAGTGGTCGTTTTCTGAGATGTGACGAAGCATAAATGTTGTCGCAATCACGGAGCATGAGGAACACTAAACATAGTGTCAAGACATTCTTGAAAACGTGCATACCCGCGCGAACTCACACTCCCGAGCGCTCATTATATCCCCCATGGTTCAAGCGAATTGCTTACTTGATCGGAAGAATGTTGGTACCCGTGGGTTACTAACAGTCCAGGGAATAAGATACGAACCATATGCGTTCTCAATATCACGCAGATAGTTCATATCCATCAAGTCAAATAAGGGCTGCCTGCCCTTTCCGCTCAGCGACGGAAAACCACAATGAATGTTGCGATATCATGTCTCAACACTCGACGGTCTCAACGTCTCAACCGCACGAGGAAATGTGAGTTCGCGTCTGACCGCTCCGAATCGCTGAATTGCAAATCATGATTGTTGATTCTGTCATGTTCGGCGGGTCTGGGCCGTCATCGACATCGATATCGACATCGCGATGTACATGCCATGGCCATGGCCCATTGCAATTTGCAAAGCTTTAGTATGTGGCACGCCGGGGTTCTCCCCCCAAAGGTTCCTACGGGTAGTGACACCTGACACGTCTCAGTAGCGATTCGCCACGATGCGTGAATTCTGAATGTGAATAGGTGGAGGGAATACATGAAGTGACACCGCTGGCGCTGCCATCTATATTTATACTTAAAAGCCGTCTGGATACAATTATACAATAGACGTGTGTCACGGTAAAGATTGTTAGATTCAAGATAAAATATTACGAGAGGAATAGATGCACCTTCGGTGCGACAATTTTTAATTATTTTAAACATAGAATAGCCGATAGTGTCAAGTGTCTACTCCGGTATAAATCCGAAACGCGAAAGAGAGAGAGAGTGTATGGAAGGGGGGATCTATATTTAATTATTCCAAACCGTGACGCGAACACCCTCATACCGAATGCGGGCCCTACGGGTAGTAGCTAGTATAATAGTATGAAGACGCTCCCTCAGGTGATATTGGGGCTAATTAGCACCTCTTCATGATATATTTGTGGCACATCAGTTGAGTTTTAATCCAAGGGAGCATGTGAGAGCCACGTCATGCCACGTCGGCAACATGGCATTTCAATATTGGAAATGGCTCGTTTGCCACGTCACCCTAGCTGTAAATATTGGTTTCCTCCTTCGGGCTTTTTTTGCCGGGCGCGTCAGCGCGACCGGCGGATGCAGCCGATGCGTCAGCGTACGGCTTAGATCTTCGCATTTCCAAAAAATATGACGGCGCGTCAGCTAACGTCACATCCTCCCATCGAATCGCGCTCGATTGTAATTTCACCGGCCAGGATTTAAATTCTGAATTTGAAAAGTTCAAATCCGATCCTTTAACATTGAATCGGGCGGTTTGACCTCCCTTTTCATTTCCCCTCGCGTTTGCGCAGGTTGCTCCGGCTGTGTCACTATTGACTGTGTTTATCTCTCAGAATTCTTTTGCTCACCGCATTTCTCTCCATCACCATGTCTCTCTCCACGAACCCTGACTCTGCGCCCATGGGCATTATCGTCCCTGTCGCGACTGCGCCTGGCCCCGTCACCATGCCCGGCGTGACCGCAGCTTCCGCTTCCCCTCTCCCTGCCCTCGCTTTTGTTGTTCCTTTAAGCCAGCATGCTCCAGTTACTGCGGAAGAGGATGAGGTCCGGCATGACCAGGCTGTGGACGAAGCTGTTTTGCCCGCTATTCAAGCGGCTATCGAGGCTCTTCAGCACAAACAGGGATGTACACCACAAGCAACTAAGGGAGCTCTCAACAAATGGACCCGTTGGTACAATGGCTTCTGCCGGGGAAAGGCGAACATGGCACCCGACAAGCTTCCGAAGGGCTTCACACCGGAAAGGCTTCGAGGTTTGTCCTCAGCCTTTTTCATGCTTGAATTACATATTCTGTATGCATAAAAAAGCAATTTTCAAACGGACAAAAGTCACGGGGCCTTAAATCGACTATCCGGCGCGACGGGGACTTTTACGATGCAGTCGACGGAGCGATTCAGCGATTCCGGGAATTTCCACGTGAATACGTTTTCTCTTGCATGTCCGCAGGTTTGCTCATCAACTTTTTCCAGGATGAAGACTGTCGAGAGTGGCGTGTCTCCACGAAGGGTGATCGGCTTGGCCAACCGATCAAAAGGACGTCCTTGATGAGTCTATGGAGTGGGCCCATGCGACATTGGAACGATCACAAGCTGCTCGAGTATCATGCTAACGGGGTACGTTTCTTTTCAACCTTTTGAAACTTTCTTCACTCTTTTTTCTTTCTTCAACCTCCTCCAATGAACTATTACATGCCGCTCATGCCTGTATCCCCGACGCTCAATGCCTGTATTCGCGGGTTTCAATATTTTCAACCCCACTTGCGTGTGTGTTGACTATTTTTTTTTCTTCGAATTGTTCGTCTTCAGGCGTCCGATGCTACGTTCAACAAGGACGATTGGAACAACGACCCTTTTTGGTCATTGGCGTACAACGCCATGTTCACGCGCTTCGAGAAGTGTGTTGCTGACAAGGACCCCCACAAGGCCCCCACCAAAGAGGACCTCAAGAAGATCTACGGTTGCGACTTTCTTCGTCAAGATGACCCTTACGCCTACACCAATCGTCGCGGCTTCGCCGCCATGACCGAGACTTTCAAGCGTGGTGGCAAGGAATTCCGAAGTTTGACCATGGACCACTTTTCCCCCATCTCTGGTGAGTGCCTCTGCTGAATTCGTGTGCCTTTCGTGCCAAACTTCACTTGTCATATTTCCCTTAACTTTTCACACTTATCTCGTCACATTTAACTTGTTCTCACACTTTACCTTTGCGTTATTAACATTTTCGTTTTTGGGGTTTTCCTTTCTTTCCTACGTTACAACCACAAAAGACGAGCCTGAGCACTACTTGTTTCATCGACAAAAGTTGGACATCAAGAACCGTGGGGCGGCTGCGTCGTTGAAGAGGACGTTGCCCGATTTACCCATCTATTGCAACGAGGAGAACCCCGACTATTGCTTCGTCACCCACATGCACGCAGAGCGTGGATTCGGCAAGGAGTGTGGCTTCACGTGCAACGCGCTGTTTTTGAAGATCTAATTTGCGGTGCGCTCTAAACACTTTTCCCTCACACCGGATATGCAATTTTCATATCAAAATTCCTTTGCATACACTATCATGTGCTTGCCTTTAGCCCGCTTTCAAATAGCGAAGACATTTAGGGTTTCCAGGCATTTCCCTTCCAGGCCGATGGCAAAGGTGGGCGCAAGGAGGTCATTGGTTACGAGGACGCCCCCCTCCAAATCGACATAGCCAACCACATCATGCAGACGATCTCCAAGAAGGCCGGCCTCTCGGACATCTACCACAACCACGGCATCCGCTCCATGATGATCTCCGCCTCGTACGAGGCTGGTGTGCCCGAGAACGTCATCATGAACCAGAGCTCGCACTTTAGCACCGACGGCATCCGCGCGTACAAGCGGCAGTCGACCGTCGAGGCCAAGGCCATGGCTTCGTGTATCCACAAGAACCTCGCCGGTGACAAGACCACGTTGGAGATCGAGCGCGACAACCACATTGCGGCTTTGTCCCCTCTCCCACCTCCATCACGGCTTGCCGCGAGAACCCCGCCACCATCCCTGCGGGACACTCTTCAGCAATTGAAGGACATGCACACCGCCTTCATGTCCACTCTCCAGCCTCAACAAGTAAGCCCTTGCACCTGTAATGCCATGAAGGGTTTTTGGTGTATGCCTTGCCGTGTACGTGCCGATCCTGCATATGGCATCATCCCGCCTTCGTATGATCCAAATAACCGCTGTCCCGAACCCGATCTCCAATCACGGCCATCCGAGCTGCCACCACCTCCTCCATGTTTGCCCAAGACGATGGCTAATGTGAACCGCATCTTGGACCACCACCCTGTTTGCACATGTTCTGACATCATGCGCGGCTACTGGTGTCAACGGTGCCGTGTCTTGCATGATCCGAACTACCAATTTGACCCCGAGCAAAACTTCCTTCGCCATGCCCCACCCCATGAAAACTTCATCCCCTACCGTGCACAAGAACCTTTGTCTCCCCCTTCAAAACCCTCTGCCCGCCATCTCCCTCCCAAATTGACCAATTTCTTCTCGGCTCAGGCGAAGCCTAATCTTGCATCAACATCTTCAAGCCCATCCTTCCAAGGCTCCACCTTCACGGGCTGCACCATCAACATCACCAACCCCATCCTTCCTCGGCATGAGACCGCCGCCGCCATCATGGCTGAGTGGGAGGCCGTTAGCAAGACCGACTTTGACCACGCCTTTGACCCCGAGGACATTTGAATCTGGACTTCTGGCTTCGGACACTTTTTGAATTCTGTGTGCTCTTGCACTTTTGAATTCTGTAGCCTTAAGTAGATTTCAAATCTATTGCCTTGCCTAGGTTTCGGTGCCTTGACCAGATTTGAATTCTGGACCTGATTTGAATTCTGTAGCCTTGACCAAATTTGAATTCTGGTCAAAACCCTATCTGTAATATGTAATTTTTAACTGCCTTTTAGCTCGATATTGGTGCTGTTTAGCCCCAATATTCATGATATTGGCGCTGTTTAGCCCCAATATTTCTTGCCATGTCACTGCCATGTCATTGCCACCCGAGCATTTCTTGCCACCTCACTGCCACATCATCATTCCACCATGAATACAGCTTAGAACTACTGCCTGCGTGGCAACCCGTCATTGGTCCTCAACTGATGTGTCATAAATATAGTATTTTAAAAGCTAAAAGTATAAATGATATTCGAACTCTACGTGCATTGGAACTCTATGACGTAATTATTTCGAAAGCGCGCTTGCATTGCGGATGCGTCCGAGGAGTAAATGTATTGGGGAAAAAATCGGAGATGAAATCGAAGATTCCCCCCCCCCTTCTAACAAATGTGGTCACGCAAAATTCATGCAAGGCTTAACAGTGCTCATGCAAAAATCCTTAGCAGTGCGAACTGAAATTCATGCAAAATCCTTAACAGTGCGATCTGGAATTCATGCAAAATCCTTAACAGTGCGATCTGAAATTCATGCAAAATCCTTGACAGTGCGATCTGCAATTCATGCAAAATCCTTAACAGTGCGAGCTGAAATTCATGCAAAATCCTCAACAGTCTATTGGCTGAGCGTAGAAAGATATATCTAATTTTGAAGACACTCATATATAAATTTCACACATCTATAAATTGAAACTTGTTCATATATACATGGATTTTTGCATGAAGCCTCAATTTATATATGTATATACATATGTAAGAAGTTTAGTTTCATATAAATATTACCGTGTGGACACAGCTTCAATATTATAAATATTCACAGTGTAATTGTTCGTGTTCCAGTGCCACGCTGCCACCGCGTCTGCACTCTGCATATGCCGCAATGCCACCCGACGCTCTGCATGGCACGCGCGATGTTCAGAAATCGGACTGCCCACGTTCACGTTCAGAACACCGTGCGATCTTATAAATAGATATTGCGCAAGAAAATGGGCCGAGATTTATATAACGTGAATTCAGAAACAGTGAATGCTATCCATACACGTGGCATAGAAATCCTTTGTGGCTACTACAGTGCATGCATCACTGAACTAATGAGAAGTTCAAGGTTTAAACCACGAAATGAAAACCGTGGTTTAACCAAGGTGTCATCACTGCGTTTCGCGGACACGATGGAAAGAATTTTCGATCGGACGCTTCGGTTCGGATTTTTGATCGTGAGACCCGAAATTTCGTGGTTGAGACCTCGGTTGAGTTTCGCTATGAAAATCTCGACCACGGTCGAGTTTTGTGGTTGAGTTCGATTTTTCATAGCGAAACTTGGTTAGCGAAGGAATATTTTGTACACGTCTGCGACAGCGTGTGAGCCGACGTGTCTGGTAACGTGAGACACTTTTGGACCTCGGTTGAGTTTCGCTATGAAATCTCGACCACGGGGGGGGGGCTGGTCGAGATTTCGTGGTTGAGTTTCGCTATGAAATGAAAAGTTCGTCAGCCATCGTCATCCACATGCAGCAGATGTAGAATTGAAAAATTAATTTGGGAAATTCACAGATCGACTCGACTGACGCGCTCGTGTAACCGAGATGTCGAAAATTCGTACTGAACTCCCAGTACTGAACTCCCAGTACTGAACTCCCAGTACTGAACTCCCACGAAGACGATTATCCTCCATTCTATTCCGCTGTAACTAGAAACAAAACCCTCAACCCGAGGTTTTTTGCGGCAACTGTAACTTTAACTGGCGCTGGCGCTGCTAGACTGCACCACGTGGGGCGACGAGACAAAATTTTCGCTACCTCTTTTCGCGGCGACACCGTCGCGTCACGGGGGGATGACCGAAATCGAAAAATCGAAAACTGAATTCGACATCTGCTGACATCGTGATGACATACCGTGGTTGAGACCGTGGTTGAGATCGTGGTCGAGTTTCGCTATGAAAAATCGAAACTCAACCACGAAAAATCGAAATTTCGTGATCGAGTTCAATTTTTCATAGCGAAACTCGACCACGATCTGAACGCTGACGGGACGCGGATATCCCCCCCCCACGTAGGCAGAATATTCCGGGGATCTATAGCGAAACGTAGTTGAGAAATCTCGACCATGGTCGAGTTTCGCTATGATCGAGATTTCGTGGTCTAAACCTTGAACTTCTCATAATACGTTCGCTGTAAGAGATTGGTATTAGTTCAGTGATATCTATATTATTAAGTCGCCTAATATGCTCTTTTTGAGCCTTCCGATTCAGAAATGCCGATCTGCCGCATCGTGTCGGCTGTCCTACTGCAGACGTCGGCTGTCCTACTCCAGATTTTGCGAGGAGCTCACAGACGCTGCTCATCTGACCAATCATATTCACAGTACTTCATTAAATTCGTAACTTTTTCATACCCGATCTTCCATTCAGGTCAGGTATTGGTTCGAAAAATTCGAGCCAATGATGTTTTAGATTCCCACCAAAAATCAGGTTATCGTCCGATTGAATCTTAGATGGTTACGGGCGTCAGATCCGGATATTTCCTGGACTCTCATCGTTAATTTTTCCTACTATCCATGAAGCAGGTTCATGGAACCTAATCCTGAATCGAGAATGCCGCGGACCCGCGTATGACGGTATGAGTGTTTGACCGAGCACCCGTTCCAAATACGTTCCGCGCCTTGCCAACGTTACATTCATTATTCACCAGGAGCGCCCACCCTGCACTACTGCACTGCACGCAGACCTGAACTGCCTGCAACTCCAGCTTTATACTTTTCACTATTTTTCACTTTTCACTATTTTTCATTGTTTATGTGTAAACTGAAAGCGCGGTTTGTGGGCGTGTCGGAGATTGTGCAGGTTGCCCGTGAGATTCAAAGCTCCAATTTACGGTACGTTGGTTCCTAGCTCTCTGTTTTCCCGTTTCTCCGTTGCTGTTTGTACGGCTGCTTCACAAGTGGTCCCGGCCGTATTTGTGAGCAATGAATGTTCTTATGGAAGTTTTCAATTTTGCACGTTTTCTGCGGCAATTTCCGCGACTGACTCGATTTTGCAAATATGGTGTATGCCGAAACAGTTCACCGCAGTGCGCCCGCCCATACAGCCCCACTCTTTGTTGGTTTGTTCCTACTTACTTTGTGCCTGTTTTTCCCACTGACGTGGGTGTAAAAGTTTGTTATTGTATTTGAATTGCGTGCTAACCCTTTCGTCAGGTTTCGCTTTCGTTGGGGTAGGTGGCGCGTGGCAGTTCACCTTTGCGACCAACCATCCACTACCGCCATGATTTCCTTCGAGCCCTTGAGCTCCTTGAGCTCCCTTCGTTTTTCTCATCACATTTTTTTATATTTGGCACGCATAGTCAACTTGAAATATTTCACGCGACTTTTTATGCTGTTTTCAATAGTCATGTAATATGGCATGCATGGTGTCCGGGATGTAAGCTGAATACATCCCGGATTGGGTTCGAGTCCCAACATGCCAACTGTATCCTAATGAATATGTCAGTGGTCGTTTTCTGAGATGTGACGAAGCATAGATGTTGTCGCAACCACGGGAGCATGAGGAACACTACACTAAACATAGTGTCAAGACATTCTTGAAAACGTGCATACCCGCGCGAACTCACACTCCCGAGCGCTCATTATATCCCCCATGGTTCAAGAGAATTGCTTACTTGATCCGAAGAATGTTGGTACCCGTGGGTTACTGACAGTCCAGGGAATAAGATACGAACCATATGCGTTCTCAATATCACGCAGATAGTTCATATCCATCAAGTCGAATAAGGGCTGCCTGCCCTTTCCGCTCAGCGACGGAAAACCAAAAAGAATGTTGCGATATCATGTCTCAACACTCGACGGTCTCAACGTCTGCGTCTCAACCGCACGAGGAAATAAATGTGTGTTAGCGCTAGCGTCTGACCTTCCGAATCGCTGAATTGCAAATCATGATTGTTGATTCTGTCATGTTCGGCGGTTCTGGGCCGTCATCGACATCGACATCGCGATGTACATGTCATGCGATGGCCATGGCCCATTGCAATTTGCAAAGCTTTAGTATGTGGCACGCCGGGGTTTTCCCCCCAAAGGTTCCTACGGGTAGTGAGTGACACCTGACACGTCTCAGTAGCGATTCGCCACGATGCGTGAATTCTGAATGTGAATAGGTGGAGGGAATCCATGAAGTGACACCGCTGGCGCTGCCATCTATATTTATACTTAAAAAGCCGACTGGATACAATTATACAATAGACGTGTGTCACGGTAAGGGCGCCCCTTTTTACAGTGTAGAAGTACGTGACCCGCCCGCCCCTGTTGTACGGTACATGGCACATGTCACGCAGGATTCTGACCCCCAGTGTTAAGAGTACGATCGAGAGTCCAGGAGAGCTCCAGAGAGGAATTTTCAAGAGAATTCTTCAGTTCTTACGGTTTGGCAGCATGGACAGCAGCGTTTTCTGAACGCAAATAATTTTGCGGATATATCGCACATTGTATGTGTTTTGAAATGGTTTGTTTTTACACGTGCATCACAATTTGCGTGGGATCCAAGGCGATCTTTGGTCCCGAGTGGGTTCAAATTAACGATGAGAACACCACGTACACCGACATCACAAACACGGCGATACGAACGCTTGAGGTGGAATATCACCCATACGTGGACAACACTAGCGTCAAACTCGAAGTTTCCAAAAGTCCTTTTCTTCAATCGAACACTAGCTCCATCGCATCTATGAGTTTTAGTGTTGCTAGTTTCGCGCAGCCCACTGGAAATCTGCACGGGAAGATAACTTTTGACGCAGCCAGCTTGCCACCTCGTGCGATGCCCATCACGGACGCTTTCGCAGTAGTTTTGAGTGCAGCCCAGGTGGAGAATTTTCTGCCGGACCCTATTCTTTCCCCACACAATGGCAAAGATAAGTTGAGGAACGTCATTATCGACTATTTGCGCCACGACACGAAGACTGGTTTTTCGAAAGAGCAATGCCGCTACCCGCCTACTCGCAGGGCGAGAGATAGGTTAGCCATCCCGAAGGGGCTGTTTCTAGTGGGCAAGTTTCTCGCGGCATTTTGGCCCTTGTCTGCCTTCGAGGCCCGCTTCACTGATCCAAGTCTGGAAACGCCCGGATTGATGCCGGGAGTATTCGAGAAGGTTGGTGGCGGCAATGTGGAAGGGGTTGAAAAGGTTGCGAAGGGGATGTTCCGTTTTTTCGGGTTTGTGGCTGAGACCGCCTCCTCGAAGAAAGCGAAACCTACGTAGGCTCACTATGGACACCTTGGTTTCCTCGCGGGATATCCTGCTGCAACTGGTGAGCACGACGTGGCTGGCGAAGCATGCGAGGTTGATCACCGACTTGAAGAAGGCCGAAAAATGTTTAACGCTTCACATCAAAAGGCGCGAGCTGAAGGCGAAGGAGGCGTTGGTGGTGGAGGAGGACGAGAACGTTGACATGGAAGGGGTCGTGAGCACAGTAAAAAGCGGGACTTTGAGTGACGTGGGTGGCTTGCGGGCTGGTGAGGATCTTGATGGAAAATATGGTGCTTTGAACACGCGCCTCAGCCTCCTAGACAACTACGACGTGATCTTCCTCAACGACTTTATTCCGGATCCTAGTGTTGGCCTCACCGTATATGCACCCTACGGTCCTAGGAAATTGTAGTATGTGTACTAAAGGTGTACTAAAGGCATACTAACAACAGTATATGTAGTCAAGTTAGTATGCCGCTAGTATGCGGTTAGGATACCGTTACGGTACCCACTACGTGAGACTAGATATTAACGGCATACTAACGCCATACGTCTTAACGACCCGTTAGTACGTGCATATGATGCCGTTAGGACGCCCCTAACACATGCATCTTAACTGGTTTTAGGATGCCGTTATGATGTTCATAGGACGACGTTAGGACATACTAACATATGCATATTAACAGGCGTTAGGATGCAATTATGATGCTCGTAGGACGACGTTAGGACATACTAACACATGCACTATAAGTGGCGTTAGGATGCCATTATGATGTTAATAGGACGACGTTAGGACATACTAACACCGACACCCTAAAGGCGTCCTAACGACATGCTATCTGGGACATAGTAAAGGCATACTAACGTTGGTTTTAGCATAGCTTTAGTGTGTTAGGGCGCATACTAAACGCATACTAACTATGCCATAACTACACAAGCAGTCAAACGCGAACGTTGCGAGTATTCACATCGGGGGAAGCTTGATGCGAAGGCATATGCATTGTGAGGTGCGAGATACACTGTGATTGGCGAGTGTGATGCACAACAGGTGTGATAAACAAGTGTGATGCACAACAAAGCATATGCGTGGTTGAATGCACTTTGACAAGTCTAGAAACGTTAATATTTTTACTATCCACAATACAATCCAATCGTAAGTAGGGCTGCCCCATTCGTAGCCTAATTCGCTCAAAACAAGGCTCTAGTCCGAAAATTGCCTCTAGGGAATTAACCTAATCTCTTTAAAACAACGTGCAACAAGCGAGAAATCTCGGCGTTGGTCTTGGAGTAAAACCTTCCGAGATTTTCCACTCGCCCATTCTCATTCGATCTGAAAAAGCAAGTGGAAAAATAAACCAACACTTAGTCAAGTGAGAAACTTCACACAAAAGCACAACAAATTAGGTTCTAACTTAGAAAGGGTATAGCGTTTACCTTAAGTCTTGGCGTTGGCCAATATGGCGTTAGTATGCCTGTAATATACTATGCTACCGGCATACTAACGCCCATACGTACTAACTGTCCTTTACTATGCCTTTAGGACACCTTTAGTACACATACTACAATTTGCTAGGACCGTAGGGGCAGGTCGAAAGCAGCGGGAGCGGTGGGTGACACAGCCGCGGGTGAGATATTGCGTGCAGGTATGCACCTCCCAACAATATGGTGTCGTTGTGCTAGCATGGCATAGGTTCGTTGCATTGCATGCTTGAGGTTGATAGTGTCTATACTTGTGTATTTTTAGGGTTTTTGACCGACATCGTGGCTGGTGGGATATGTCGTTCAGATATGGACGTACAGTCCTCGGAACAACGCGGTGAACTTGATGTGGTTGTGGAGGGTGCCTCCGAAAGCGGAGGACCGTTCTACGCAGCGCGTCATCGAGAATGTTGATTCGTGCCGCACCAAGATCGAGGAGAAGGTGACCTCTGCTGAACGTGGGAAGCTGCGACGTATGCTGGAGCCTCTGTTGGTTAGCAACACGTCGGCTACGGTGAACAACATCTTCCAACTTATACATGGGGGTGCCCAGCTTCTCGCGGCATACCTGAAGGCCGTCCAGCCAGTCATCGACCTTCTGGGAGCGCGCTTTTCCCGACTTCATTGGACGGATAAGGAGATCTTGGTCTATTCCGCTAGGCCTGACAAGGAGATGGATGCCATGTTCGACATCATTCAGCGCATGACACCTGATGATGGTGTTGTCTTTGACCGCACGAAAATGGACAAGAAGAGCCTCTCCGCAGTGACATGGCTTTGGGATATCTTGCAGAGGCACACCAGGGTCTTCACATACCACATCGAGTTCTTTAAGGTGCGGCCACCCCTCCTAAACTCCCCCTTGCCGCCTTTGTGCCTTGCCGCCCTGCCGCTCTCCTTGTCTAACTTCATGACCCTTGGGATTTTCAGGTCGAGGGATGTGCGTGTATCGCTTGCGCGGGGGGCTTCATCAAGCCACCACGGCTACCGCTTGAGGTCTTTCGAGAGCTGCACCCTTTTCCTTTGCCGATACTCGGTGACAACAGTGCAGATGGCAAGCAGCACTACAAGCCCTTCGAGGATATGTGGGGGTCGCATCCCGTAGAAGTTCTACCCGAGGACCTGTCTAAGATGACCGATGAGGACACGCCGTTCAAGGCCTTCTTCAATATGCCCTACGCTCGCCAAGTCATCGTGTGCGGCGAGTGCAACAAGCCGAGGGTGTTGTACGCCAAGACGGCGCTCACCTCTAATGAGAAGGCGGTAGTGATCCGCGCCACCGAGCGCTCGACATACCTGTGCGGTGGCGCACTATTCCCTGAAGAAGACCATCCCCTTCAGAAGCGTGTGGTCGTTCGGCGAGCGATTACATGTGCTGCGCCCGTGGAGAGCATCTACTACCAGAAGAAGACTGCAGCGATGCCACCTTGCTGTTGTTACTGTGGGGTGAAGGGTGAGGACCTCTACATTGACCCCGCCTTGCATACCATCAACAAAAAGGGCGGTGCTTGGAAAGGGGTGCTTGCCCGCTCCCAAGGCCCCAATATAGGTGCGTCCATGCCTTCCGTATGGGGCTAAGTGTTACGCCCAGTGTTAACGATTCCCACTATTAAAACCCGCCCGCCCGCCTGTGTTGTACGCCGGAATTGTCACGTACTTCTACACTGTAAAAAGGGGCGCCCTAAAGATGGTTAGATTCAAGATAGAATATTACGAGAGGAATAGATGCACCTTCGGTGCGACAATTTTTAATTAATTTAAACATAGAATAGTCGATAGTGTCAAGTGTCTACTCCGCTCCGGTATAAATCCAAAACGCGAAAGAGATGAGAGAGAGAGAGTATATGTATGGAAAGGGGGGATCTATATTTAATTATTCCAAACCGTGACGCGAACACCCTCATACCCGATACCGAATGCGGGCCCTACGGGTAGTAGCTAGTATTAGTTGAGTGATTAAACTAATAGATTATTAGTTCAATCATTGAACTAATAGATTATTAGTTCAGTCGTTAAACTAATAAATTATTAGTTCAGTCATGAATCGTTAAACTAATAAATCATAAGTTTAATGATTAAACTAATAAATTATTAGCTCAATCATAAGCAACATTATCGATTCTTGAAATCTAGCGGCAGGGTTGAGGCTGACATTCGCCGGATTTGAACATGTAGCCAGAATTAATACATTATTAGTCCAGTGATATTTTTCTGAACTAATACATTATTAGTTCAATGCACTGAACTAATAATTTATTAGTTCTCACTAAACTAATAAAGTATTAGTTCAGTGATGTTTTTTTAAACTAATAATTAATTAGTTCAGTGATTATTGGTGGATGCACAGATTCGCGTATTAGTTCAGTGCTATATTAGTTCAGTACTTATTAGTTCAGTGATGCATGCACTGTACCCGAAGGTCCGGTCCTCCCACAAGGACCGAAGTGAATTTGGGATATATGCCGCGTTTTTTCGATATAGTTGGTATATGAGTGCTTTGGGGTCATATTTAGGTGTCCATTAATTATCTAAAAACGTGTGTTGGGTGTAATACTCGGTGTAGCGATGTGGTTTACGTTATTGAAAAGTGGGGGTGAACCCGCTCGAAATTAAATAAAAAGGCCGGTCCTCCCACAAGGACCGGAAGTTCCCAACCCACCTACAGTCACTAAGTGGCCTTCCTAGTGCCCACTGCACTTTAAAAAAATACTTCAACATGACCTATTCGTGCCCTCTACAATGTACAACATCTTCGGAATCCACAATATTGCGGTATATATTCCTCACAATGTCATGCACCCACGAAAAAAGTAGATTTCATCAAAATCGGCCATCCAAAAATCTGCTCTCGCCGAATTCCAAAGCAATGTTCCGCGGAGTAGACTACTGCACATATTGACATGCTTAAGCATTCTAAAAATCGACAAACATGTTTACATGAAGTATGCGACGTGGCACATCATACATCTATAATATCCGAACACTATTTGGCATTCATAGTATCCGTAGTAACGAAAAAAAACATTTAAAAACCTTGGATCAAAAATGTTTTTTACAGGTCGTGTAAGGTCGATTTGAGTGCGTATATACACCCAATACGAGGTCGCCAACATGTATAATCTTGCAAGTATGATTGGTATGATGTTAGGATGAAATTTTGTACTTGGACGGCTTGTTTGACCTGGAATTCTATTGGATAAAAATATTTGAATGGCATGGCATGTTTTTCAACGTCCTCCAAAAGTTGCAACTCAAAAATGATAGGGTACATGCTACAAATGCATTGGATATAGTCATTTTATGACGATATACGGTTGATGGCGCATATGGACACTCAGTTTAGGTCCTAAGTGTACTAACAACCGAAGGGTAGGCACTAAGACCGTCAAGAGGACGGCTAAAAAAATTCCCGCAACACCGGTCCTTGTGGGAGGACCCAACGCCGTTTCGGTCCTCCCACAAGGACTGTCGGGCAGTAGCCATTTGCTTCTGCCCCAACTTAGATTTCCATATTTATATGGATGCATTGTGGCATCGTTAAAAACAGTAATCACTATCTTTCTATTTTAAGACCAAAGGTCGATCGTTGGCGGAGCGGGACATAAGAGTAGTAGCCTAAAAATTCGTTTTATAGCATTTCTGCCGGCTCGGCTGCTATTCAATACAAATCATGAATAGAGAAGTGTGTCACTGTTGACTGTATGCTGTATCCATATTATATTATATTGTAAATAAAAATTGAAACGTACCCAGCGTGCGGTATAAATGAGTAAGGTCACCCATGAATGACTGTGTTAATAATATAATTCAGAGGGGGTCTGGGGGAGGAGCCCCCAGTGGTATCCCCTAAGATAGAGATGGATAGACCAACACCGAGACGAATAAACGGGGTCACGTTAAGTATGTGTTTTGGAACACAGAAAGGGGGCGGGAGGGAGGGGGGATGGATGAAATTCAGTCCGTTAACAGTGACATGCAATTACCAACCATACATTCAGCTCATATGCACTCATATTATATTTCTTCTAGAGCTCTATTTGGCTCAAATGAGTGTGTGTGCTAGGAATTGATATGATCCCTTGGATAAGAGATTTATTTTTTACCCACCTGTACGTTCACGTATATACATGCAGGGGGTTTGTATAAACCGCACAGGTAAAGAAAAGATAGTCCCCGCCGGATTGTTCATATTCCTCGAATGTGATCCTATTGTACTCTCGTCCCCAGAGTTTAAACGGCTTTAGACGGCTCTCTACAAGTCGGGACCAATTCAGCATGTTTGTTCAACAAGATAGTTGCAGTCATGCTCGGTCCACAACTTAGGAGACAGAGACGTGAGTCGTCGCAGCTGGCAAATCTCCGATGATCCCCCGAACCTGACATTTCCGAGCCGCTGAGGTATGTTGGGCGTGTTTCGACAGCTAAGTTGCAAAACTTTTGTCACGACAATATTGTGTTTCTACCCCCGGAAAGTTCTGACACTCGTTATGCTTCTAAATCCTGAATTGCTATCAGGTTATTTTGAAGCCCTGGGACCAGTTCGCGGGTCTTTTCCCTCACGAGCAGCTCGGAGCAGTGATTGCGGCAGAAATTCGACGGTGTGAATTTGTCCATTCACATCCTCTGACAGATAATGCTTACTTTCAAACCTCGCAGTTTGAGTTACGTTTAGGCTCCGACGACGCTTCCTCGACGCTTCGAAGGTCTTGAGGCCTCCTTCGTCGGAGAACACAGAGGTTCTTAAAGCGTTGGCACAGGGCCAGCAGTTTCATACGGTTGTGGCACCTGTCGTCTGTAGCTTCTAGGGAACCGACGAAGTCTCTTTCTCATGATCATCTCAGCTTTACATCCTACGACGGGACGAAGCCTACCATTTTCTTGCCTTTAGTAGGGACGCGTCGGTTATTGGCAAATCCGTGGAAGCCGGTGATCCCCCGAACCTGACATTTCCGAGCCGCTGAGGTATGTTGGGCGTGTTTCGACAGCTAAGTTGCAAAACTTTTGTCACGACAATATTGTGTTTCTACCCCCGGAAAGTTCTGACACTCGTTATGCTTCTAAATCCTGAATTGCTATCAGGTTATTTTGAAGCCCTGGGACCAGTTCACGGGTCTTTTCCCTCACGAGCAGCTCGGAGCAGTGATTGCGGCAGAAATTCGACGGTGTGAATTTGTCCATTCACATCCTCTGACAGATAATGCTTACTTTCAAACCTCGCAGTTTGAGTTACGTTCAGGCTCCGACGACGCTTCCTCGACGCTTCGAAGGTCTTGAGGCCTCCTTCGTCGGAGAACACAGAGGTTCTTAAAGCGTTGGCACAGGGCCAGCAGTTTCATACGGTTGTGGCACCTGTCGTCTGTAGCTTCTAGGGAACCGACGAAGTCTCTTTCTCATGATCATCTCAGCTTTACATCCTACGACGGGACGAAGCCTACCATTTTCTTGCCTTTAGTAGGGACGCGTCGGTTATTGGCAAGTAGGAGTCCGTAGAAGCAGGAATTCTTGTTCAGTTTGCGCTAAAATTGGGTTTTTCTAATGTATATCCAGAAATAACCTTTCAGATACTGTCTCTCGTGGAAGGGGTTCTCATAACCCTCGTTCGACCAGGCAAGCTAGCGAAAACTTTCTTACAAGTCATATGTCGGTAATTATGACCAGACTGCTCCAGCTCAAAATTTCCTCTGGCCAGGTGGCACTAGCATCGCTGGCATTGGCTTACACTCTGACATCTGTGCGCACCCGTGGTGGCCCGACTTTATGTGGCATCGTAGACAACCATTGCACCATACAGTGGAGGCCATTTGATGTTTTGCTCAACACATACACTGCATTTCTTGTGCACCTTCATCTCAGAAATGCCAACAGGCACGCTGCGTAGCATTTATTAAAAAAATAGCTTTCTTCTTACAATCATGCCTTTTTAAAGGGTGTGAGAGAAAATCTCTTTTGGATTTTTTCTATCGTTTTGGAATTTTTGATTCACAGCCCTCATATTCTTTCTCAGAGGCTGATGCACAGCTTCTAATGTGCTGGTGCACACAGTACACATGTTGTAGACAGGACTTGTCGTTTCCAGCCAAACCCTAATTCAGCTTTGAATTTGGGTCGAAATGGAAAGTCATCAGACACCGCCCGGGGAAGGTGAAAAACACTGATTTTATTTCAGCTCTAATGTAGATCGCCTAGTTTTTCACAAATCGATTCCGCGCATCTAATGGAGCGAGTTACAAGGGTCGGCGTTCCTCCACAAAATGACATGTTAGGGTCGTTATTTGTGGACAAACGGCGACCTCTGTAACTCACTGAATACTAGGGGAAATCGAAATATGAACAAATAGGGTTGTAGGGTTTGAGCTGAATTTTTTTGCAGGCTTTTGTAAAGCTCGAATATCTGTCGCGCTTCAAATAAGAGAATGTTATCCAAAAGCATTTTCAGCAAAAAGTGGCGATATGACACGCATAGATATTGAACAAATGGCCACCGTTGTCAACAACATAGGTACACCAGTACTAATGCAAAATGTTTAGTCTTCTGGGTCACCATTTGGGTAGATAGGGAAGGCAAAAAAACAAAGCTGGGGATTCCTCGGGCGGAACTCCTTATTATGACCTTAAAAGTACTGTAATGTAAAGCCCTTCTAAGATCTAGATTTAGAACTGCTGCTTTGAATCTGACAGCTCTA
Source organism: Cymbomonas tetramitiformis (assembly GCA_001247695.2). NCBI lineage: Eukaryota > Viridiplantae > Chlorophyta > Pyramimonadophyceae > Pyramimonadales > Pyramimonadaceae > Cymbomonas > Cymbomonas tetramitiformis. Next base: position 32,779 of record LGRX02035854.1, read on the forward strand.
GAAATTCTGATCGATCTACCGGTACAGAAACCTCTAAAATTCCGCAGGCTCCAATTCAATCCTAATCATGAATTGTTTTGTTTCTCGACGTGCAACTTGGACCGCATTCAATTCTGCACACCACTGTTGACATTTAGAATTAGTGTTTCAAAATTGTCGATCAGAATTCATAGCCAATATGATCTTATTCTCAACACTCTCTGGCTCTGGCTAAAGTTTCTTGTGCAACCAGTGACCGAGCTGGCATTTTCCTAATTGGCACTCAACCATGTCGTTGCTTTCTTGTACATGGCTTTCTCACCAACCAGCGAGCACGGTTTTATACTAAAGCATTGTCTTTAACAGAGACAGGGACGAAGGCTGCATTTTCTTGTGTCAATTTTATTTATGTGTGCTGCAGGCAAAGCAATTCAAAGAATCACCTGAAGTCCAAACTGGCTGGGTGGCAGCACTACTAAGACTGTCATAATGATCACTGCAGGCCTCTTTGGATCGTCACAACCTGGACTCTTTCAAAGGCCACAACGTTAACATCATCATCATTGACATGTACATTTTTAACTAAGGGAATAACGAAAGTCACACCGAAGTTGCTTCAAACACCGCCGCCTCGGAGGCCAATATAATAACCTATCTACGTATTGATCCAAGGCATCGTTACGTGTATTGGAAACTAAGTTTATAATTGAGCCGTCCCACGAAAGGTGGGAATGGCTTCGGTTTGCTGCCCTGAGGATCGTGAAAATGGAGCTAGTGTCGCTGAGGCTCTTCGAATTGCTCCATCAAAAGAATCTATGGCTGTGGTGCGGCGCCTCGAGTCAATTCGTTCCTTACTTACAAAAACGATAGCGCTGAGGTGAGTTGCAACATCAATACCTTGAAGCTCTAGAGTCGGAGTGCTTGTATAGCATGCAGTGACATACATCCGGACTGTCCAGTGGCACCTTCGTGCCCGATTCGGCTGGTCAGGGCTGACTTGGCTGGGTTCATGCCAATTTGCTCCATTACTTACAATGTTCAAACAATTGTAGTTTGTCTACCTAGGCCTGCATGTATGTGGCGCCCTTCTGTTGTTAGGAATATCAGGTTGTCCATGATGCCCCTGTGGCTATCCGCAATGGTCCCGGGTGTTCTATATATGTCTGTGTATTGCGGCCTCATTGTACCCGTGCTGTCCCGCCGTAGCAGCTCTAGGTACGTAGATGATAATGAATATACAGCACTGTCATCATATATATAATCATGTTGCCCCCTTACAGCAGTCCCGTTCGTACTGATATTGGTTGTGAGTTGTCTCACTTGAATTGTATTTACACTTGAATTGTATGTATTTGATAATTATCATCTGCACGGCTGCATCTGCTGTCATCTGTTTGCCGCTTTGCCCTATCTACGCATAATCAAAGCTATCTAAAGACTCTGAAGGTAACTTAAAACGTATTATCCAACCGTGCCTAACAATACCAAAGAGTTTTGTGTCCTGCACAACTGACTATAGATAGCTTGTAATCACCGTTCTCCTCTGACATGTTTTCCAAACAAAGGAGCTCAAGATGAATTTCTGTGTATGCATATACATATGTATGGTGTCCAACACCTGAATATCGATACACATACGGTTGTAGTTGCACTGCGGGATTGACACCAAAGAACTACATAATAAGACCCACGTTCATGCTCAGAGCTTAGGACTCATCGTTCTCCGATTGCGCCAAGCCTCCAAGAGAGTGCACAGGTTCCCACTGCCGGAATCGCTCGTCTCTTTCAGATAAAGGATCCGTTCATGGGCATCGTGAAGTACGTAATAAGTGTAGGAAAGGCGAGTAACCAAAACAACGCGTGGCTTTTGGTGAAAAACAAAAGGCACAATGACCTGTTCATAAGGTTTTGGGAGTGTTCACCAACCCAACTAACAATTGATAAGAACGAGAGCGAGTCATTTCCTTATCATGAATTGGCGTTTGCGTATGTATAGCAGTGCCGAGCATAGTGCCCATTCATGAAAAATCTTTAGAGTTAGCAAAAAAGCCAAACATGCATGTATGTGCGTGCCTACGCACATATGGTCTACCTTTGAAAGTTCACTATAAACCAAACTTATAAAGTTGGTCAATCAAGTCCCGATCTGCGTGCGTCCCAAACGTCCATGAATGAAATAAAGTATTACGATTTGCACCGTCACCTATCTGCAGGTTTCATTGGAGATAGAGTTTTGGGGATTACTAAGGGTTATGTTCCTGCTGACCGTTACGTTAAAGGCCACTAGAATAGATTTCTGATACCCAAGGATTCTTGATCAGAATGTTTTTGTTCTGATTATTGAGAGTTTGAGACTGCAGCTCTTTACCCAAGATAGGAGGTCTAGGTAGTCAACCTAATAACCTCACGAGTTCTTCTATAACATGTGGTGTCTCGCTCCGTCCTGTCTTCTCCTACCTCAGAACCTCACATGGGGCTGTAAATAATCTTTTGTGGAATGTCTGCATACTCTTGCCATCATTTCTCTTGGTTGTATTCCGTGCTGAGGTGCGATTATCTGGCTGTGTAGCACGTGCCCGCTGTTTCCCTTTTCCCCAACACCTTTCCCACATCAAGGTAATGTTTGCGCGAAGGCCTTTTTTGTAAAAACCTTTCAGATTCTAGATCTCGAGATACGAGCGATTTAAGTATGTATGTGCTTAACTATGGTTAGTTATGGGAAATTGTCGAATGTTATCGGCCATAACTTCTCCATACCGTAGCCACTTTAATCCCTGAAGTGCGCAATATGTTTATATTGCTTTGGGGGACGTATTCATCATATAAAAATATTTTCAAAAGTTTTTGCAGAAAAGGCCTTGGCGCAAACGTTACCTTGACATGTGCTCTGCGCTTCTTTTTGTTTTACATTATTGCGCTGTATGTGATGTCCGGCAGAGTTTCATGATTACTTCATCTCCCCGTCTTCAGATCATGTGCCAAGTGTGTACGAAAGATGTCCATCGTCAAATTTCCGGTTCATTTCTTACATCTTTGGGGTTGTTTCAGAGCTCAAATCCTCATACTTGTTGTTAACTGAATGATGTAGATTTAAGTTCTGAAATCTAACGTGGCATGCGTGGCTGCGGTGGATTCCGGCGATGAGTGTTCTGCCAGGGATCTGTATTCAAAAGCATCTTTGCACCTGGTACTCTACTTATTTTTCATCATCGTTATGATGATACAACTTCGTATCCAAGATTCCTTTCTGGTGAGCCCCCATATTGGTCAGTAGTTAGGTCAAGGAGTTGATATCGGCGAAAGCCCACCGCGTTGCTTTATTCCATTAATAAAGGAAGTAGTGATCATAAATATGAAGAATTTGGCCTGAAACATTGATCAATAGTTTGGTCACTTTGCACACGGATCATTTGCCAAATAAAAGGCAAACTGCTGGCATCATTTAATTGCTTGCTTAAATTGGAGCGCAGTGGAATTTGAGTGGTTTCTATCTGCGAGGTGTGTGTGTGTGTGTGCGTGTGTGTGTGTGTATGCTTATCTTTTTTGGGAATATGTATGTGTTTGTGGTATCTTGTCACGGCCCCGCCCTGCTCTTGATTTGCTTCTCACATCCACTGGGATGATGGTGGGCTGGCTTTTGCTTGCCGATCTCATGCCGTTCAGTGTGTATGCTTATCCTTGCGAATCCTTTGGCACCCCGTAGCCACAGGAGATTGCACTATGTACCCACGCCGGGGATCAAAGGATTCAGCACACACTTCGGGACACTCATCCGGATTCTCCGGAGCTCACAAGTGAAGAATGGGACCCCCTAAGCCTGGCTGAGCCACCCGAGCCCCTGTGCATCTGCACCACCAGCGCACTGCCGCCTTGTGCCTGAAGCCGGTTCATCCGTGCCCCTCGATCTGCGCGAGCCCTATCTCCACCACCAAGCCCACGCGCAAGACCACCCCTCTGCTCCCTGAGCCTCACTGGGCCACCTGAGCCCCTCTGCGGCTGTCCTGCCGGCGCACTGCTGCTGTGTCTCTGGAGCCGGCTCACCCCCGCCAATCGAGCCACCCCTCCACCACCAAGCCCACACCCCACATCACCCCGCTGCCGCCTACAGCCTGGTCTCAAGAGAGCTTGCCCACCCACGCCACGGCCAGAATGCCCAAGCGCTGTCCCAAGGGGCTGAGAATGATTGGCAGCACCGGGCTTGCCTGCCTCACCGGGAGCCTGCCCAGACCGCTCACGCTGCGTTCCCTCAGATTCTTGCATCCCACCGCCAGACCCATCCTGCGTGGCATAGTCTGTCTCCACGCTCTGTCCATCAGTGCCAACCTCTCCGCCCCTTCCCGCCGGTCCGCCTCCCCCCGATCCAGGTCCGGGCCCATGCCTCCTCCCACACGCCCTCCGCCAGCCCAACGCCACCCACTTCCGGCCGGACATCGCCCTACAGCCCGCCTGATGATCAGCCCTGCAACCCCCCGTGCAAGCGCGAAAGAAAGCAGCCGGACCCACTTCTCCTTCCAGCCCACCGCCCCGCCACGTGCCGCTTCCTCGTCCTCGTCCTCGTCCTCGTCCTCGTCCCCATTGCCATCCACCTACTCTCCCCCTTCCGCGTTCGCCTCCATGTACCGCCGCTCCCTGAAGCGCCGCTGCGTCTTCCAAAGGAATCCATACGCCGCAGGCCCCAGCCCATCGTACACCTCCACCCCAAAGGGGATGAAGTGATGTGGGCGGACATCCCCGTACGCCGCCACCTTGCTCTCCTCTACCTTCTTCGCCGCCGCCCCGGGGGCTATCATGGCCGCTCCCAGGTGCGCGTCTGACATCGGCCGTGCCGTGGCCACATCAAACAGCACATGCTGGCCCGGTCCCTCCGCATCTAACACTGTCACATCCGGGCAATGATTCCGTGAGTAGGTCAGGTAGATGCGAAGTCATCGTGCAATGCAGACGCCAAGGGATAGGCAGACTTGGCCACCTCGAACAGCACCCTCTGCAGTTTGTGGTGGATGAAAGAGTACCAATTTCCTCCCCCAGCCTCCACTCCCCCCCGGCATGCCAGTAGGTGTGTCCCGGTGGGAGCCCGCTCTCCTCCACAATCGGGGCACTCCTCCACTTGGCCAAGGAGGGGCTGCTCCGCATGAAGAATGTGCCGCAGGGCCACCCGGTATTCCGCCGACCTGAGCTCCAGGGCTGGGCAGCATGGAACACCCCTCATGAAAGCAGGCCCAATACTGTTGAAGGTCACCGAGAAAAGCCAGGGGAGCCGAGACGCCCCCACGTGCCCAGCCAGCCAAAGCCAATCCGCAGAGTGGAGGACAGCAGCATAGACCCGTTGGGCACGTTTTTGAGACCTGCTGTAATCACTCAACTTCTTGACTTCGTCCGCCTTTGGCACTTGTGGTGGCAAATGCTCATTTGCTCCCCTCGCCTCCCCAATCACCTCCATCGCCTCCGACACCTTCTGCATGGCCGCTTGCAAAGAATTGACATACGGCAAGTCGCTCTCAGCCCCGAGGTCCTCGGTTCCCGCCGTCACTGTTGAAAAGAGCTCCCGCATATCCTCCCAGACTTGCGCAAACCCGTCAAGCCAGGCCGCACTGCTCACCCTCGCCGCCTTAGTCAGGCCCATCCCATGCGGGAGGGTGGCAAACTCACAGGAGTGCCACGCCAATCCACCGCCAGGCAGCAAGTCCCGCAACGCCCCCTGCATCCTCCTGTCATGCTCCTCAGCCGCCTCCCGCATCATCTCCGGCGGCACACCTCGCAGCCAGAACCCCAGCCTCGGGTGGGCACAGAATCGAAGCAGGAGCCCCTGGGCCTGCGCATGCCCAAGCTTGTTCAAGAGGGGCAGGATGCCACATAGCTCCTCCACCTTCTTCAACATCTCCACACTGACCGCCTCTGCCTTCCCCACCGGCACCCCCAAGACATCGATGAAGTCCAGCTCCCCCCGTGCACCCGGCATCCCGGCCTCGAAGCAACTGGCGTCCCCCTCAGGCGAGAAAGCTGCTGACTTCACCGGCTGAATATCCAGGCCAATCGCCACTGCCTCCTCCATATAAGACTCATACCCGAGCGCCGCTTCAACTGGAGGGCCCAGGAAGAAAGTGTCATCCAAGTAGGCAAAGATGCCCACGCTAGGATGTCCCTCCTGAACCCGCTCCAGCACCACCTGCAACGGGGCAGCCAGGTAAAGTGGCCCCAGGGGGTCCCCCTGCTGCGTGCCCTCCTTCGACTTGACAAATTGCATCACCGAGCCATCAACGCCCCCCAGCCGAAACCCCAGGTTCGCATCCACCCCATAACAAAGGTCCGTCCACGCCCACAGCTTCGGGAAGTCCCGCTCGATAGCCTCAAACATTGCCTCACGGTGCACCGCATTGAAGGCATTCCTGGCATCTGCCTTAACACAGACCCATTCCGGGTGCCGATCCAGGGCCGCCTGAACAGTGTGGACCCCCAGGTCCGCCCCTCCCTTCACCGCGACTCCAATCTGGGCCGCCCGCAGTCCACCATGGTCATCATCCTGTCGATGCCCACAAAATCGAGCCCTGAGGGCCTTCGCACGCTGCCTGCATATGACCTTCGCCACTAGCTTCCGGAGAACTTCGCCACACGCAATGGGCCGGACGTTGACGCCGAGGTCGTCCTTCACCAACGCCACTAACCTAGCGCTTGCCAACCACTCCCGAACCCCCGCCGGGCCCCGACCTGCCGCCAGATGGTTGCACACCTCCAACAGTGCATCTCGCCCACCAGAGACATGGACCGCCCACATATGCTCCCAGCGCCACTGAGAGCTGCCCGGTCCCGAGGCCCGCGGCAGATTACGCATTACATCATCGAACGTCTTCTCATCCAGCTCAAGCGCCTGCCCCCGAAGCTCCCGCCGGCGATCCGGCGATCCTCTCCCACATCTTGCCTCCTGCCTGTCCCAGCCGGGTGCAACCGCTCCAGCTTCAGCAACGTCTCCTCCGTCGCTGGTGCCAGCTTGGCCAACTCCAGCCTCTTCGCTGCCTTTCCCAGCTGCCCCGCCTTCACCAACCACACAGCATCTCGCAGCACCCGTTCCTCATCCGCCTCGGCCACAGCTCGTCGATCCCCCGGCACCTCCGCATGCAGCCCCTCCCACTCGCCGCGTAGGAAGTGGGCGCAACGCTCCTTAATGACCTGGGCCACACCCTGCTTCACCCCCTGCTGGACCGGCTGAAGAACCAGGCGCGGGAGTAAAAATTAGAGCTTGTAGACCTCGGCGTCCTCTGTGTCCACCCGCATCCTCCGAAGCGCGACCATCACACACTCGGTGAACAGTCCCCACAACTTCTTCGGCACCATCAGGGAAGGGAAGTCGCTCACAGCACACTCGTCGACACTCAGTCCTCGCAGCCATGTCCACCCCGCCTCTCCAAGCCCATCCGGGTCCCCCACCAAGCTCTCGCCTCCGTGCTGCCCCTGCGCCCGCCCCGCCGCCCGTGGATTGCCCCGGCCCCCACTGCCGCCTCCCCCCTGAGCCGGCGCACAACGCTGAGCATAACTAGCCAGACAGCCCCCACCCCGACCTTGATGCTGCCGCAATCCAGTCTCCGAGAGGATATGTCCACAGCTCTGCTCAGGGCACCGCGTGAGCCTCGCCGCAGACAGCAGAAGCCCCGATGCGTCAGGATGGCTCCGCCGAAAATGCTCCGTCAGTGCTCGTCTGCTTCCTAGGGCCCCCACTGAGCACCCCGGCACCGAGCAGACCACATTCCCCACCCGCTGTCCTGCCCCCTTCCGCCCGCCACTTCCCTCGAGCTGCGCCGACCCACTAGTTCCTCCCGAGGCACCCCCCAACGGTCTCAGTGGCTCCACAGCCCCTCCCTCACCCGCCACATCAGCCCCGCGCTCTGCCCCCACCGTCCTCGTCCCTAACCTTACCCCGTGGACACCCTCACCCGCCACCCCCACGGCCTCCTCACCACCCGACTGTCCCACCGCTACAGCACCACTCCCAAGATCAACGCTAACCCCAGCCGAACGCCCCGACAGTTCCAATCGAAGTGATAGATGAGGGCCCTCCACGCCCTCTCCGCTGCTCACTGCCATCCCATCCGCCAGACCATCCACTCCGGCCCCGTCCTCCCCGCTGACCCCCTCAGTTTCGCCACCCGCACCCGCGCCCGCATCCCCCCGAGGCAGCTGCCGCCAACCCATAAGCAAGCCCTTCTCCGCCTCCCTGCTCCAGCCACCAGCCGTCTTCACCCCGACGCGCCGCCCACCACCCCGCCTGGACAGGAAACCGTCATGATCACCCGGGTCTCTCGGCCTGTCCTCCAGGAACACCTCCTCTCTC